>JANAVB010039971.1:0-22500 GCA_029216955.1 Iris pallida | reverse complement strand
CCCGTGGCGGCGCACTCCTGACTTGACTTGACTTGATAACTTAACTTGACCTGCCTTGACACCGTGGGTGGTTCTTCTTGCTTGCTTGTTAAATCCACTTGTCCAGTCTTGCATCATGTCTAGGATGGGACTCCTGAGTACCACGGTCAGGAGTACCTACTAAAATGGATTAAGGTTAATAACTAGAATAACACAGTAGTCATGAAGAGATGACACAGCTACAGGCAATCCCGTTACCTGGGCGCTCTTGGGATTTGTAGCCTGCCGTCGAGTAGGGCACATTTCCAGCGCACCGTCGAGTGTTGCACCCTCTAAGTCACCCAAGGGTACATTTGTCTTCTGGGCGATGTACCCACCTGAATTCAACCCAAATCTTTCGTCCTGGGTAGCCTGGATGGTCTGCAGGGCTTGTGGCTGTGGAACAATCTCACTGCATCTTGTTAGTAATTAGGCATGTGATAACCCTAGTTAGTTAAAGTAGTAAGCTGTAGTATCTGCTTGGCCGTGATTGATTGAATGAGGCATAACCAGCCTAGCTATGTCTTGATCCCGTACAATATTGTTTCCTGTCTTGATTTTCTTACATTACTTATCTTGCCGATAAATGGTGGGAAACCAAGCTCTGTTCAGATGAAAGGTTACAACCCCGGTCCTTGTATGGTTTACGGGTTGTAACCTGGCTATCGGAATAGTTCCATGGTTATCTCGTCGTATATCATCCTGACATGTTTTCGTAATTTTAGTTTAATACTGGATTTTCTTGTGCTATTTGCTGGCTTTCGTTCTTATTTCGTGGCCCCCTTGTGGCACTTGCTCTTTACGGGGTTAACCCAGCTGGTTTTATGTGGCCAAATTTCGGAGCAGCTCTCGAGGATCTACCAAGCTTCCAGCCCAATGGTGAACACTAGACGGAACCCGGGCCAAGAGTGGGTTTTTCTTTTTGTTTTGCCCACTTTATTGTAAAATTATTCTTTTGAGGCGTTTAGCCGACGAGCACCTGTTAGCTCGATGCACTTTTATTTACTGTCTGCCTACGGGCTGTAAACATGATTGACAAATCCTAGGGTTGATCATGTATGACTAAACTCTTGCTAGTCCTAATATTTTGTAATGACTAGCTTCATGATCAGCTGAGTATGTAATATTTGGGACGCCTTATTATTGTATATTCAATGATCATACATCTTGTGACTTTACTTACTTGCTGTGATTGATACATTAGGCTTGTCATGACCATAAGAGACTGTTGGCTTGTAGAAAACCCTCACATATCTAGACAGCCGTGACTGTATATCAAGGTGGTTTCCATTTCAATATACGTAGCTGGCAATGTCTGCCCCTGCTCTCCAGTATTCTGGTTCTGGGGCGTGACATGGTTTAAGTGGTGGCCCATGCAGGTCTTGTAAATCAAGATATGTGGGGGTTTACCAGATAGATGTCTCAATCAGTACTCGTCCTTGATCTATGTTCGTATCTTCTGAATCCCTGGATTCTTGTCCTGATCCTGTGCTTATATCGTTGATCTGTCCTGGTCCTTCCTTATTGTTTCCCTGTGTCATCTTTTTCAGCGGCACTGTACCTGACCCTGCCGATCGACGAGGTGGAGCACGTCCCGTGGATCAGCAGCAACCCAGAGATCAAGCCCAGCATTCCGGGGTAGCCTCCAGAGTTGTGCCTACTAGAGGAGAGTCACCAGTTCGGCCCGTCCAGCCCGCAGAGCCAGATGATGATACCTTAGTAGGCCTCATCAGAACCTTGATAGCTTTCCAGGATCGTCGAAGCGACGCCCTGCACCAGACAGTTCAAGATGTTTTGACCCGAGGCGG
The DNA here is from genome assembly GCA_029216955.1 of Iris pallida. Classification (NCBI taxonomy): domain Eukaryota; kingdom Viridiplantae; phylum Streptophyta; class Magnoliopsida; order Asparagales; family Iridaceae; genus Iris; species Iris pallida. The sequence goes on along the minus strand of JANAVB010039971.1, from coordinate 20,674 downwards.
TCATCCAGGGAACCAGGCGGCGAACAGCTTCAAGAGATTGAACCCTCCTTTCTTCGACGGCACCGAGGATGCGATTGCCGCGGATGCATGGCTTCAGGATACCGAGGTGATTCTAGAAGCAGCTAGGACACCCGAGAATGAGAAGGTGGCGGTGGTACGCCTGCAGTTGTTGGACTTGGCTCGCAGTTGGTGGGTGGCGCAAGCCATGGGATTAGTGGCACCCATTGCTTGGGCAGTGTTTAGAGAGAGATTCCAGACGAAGTACTTTGATGCTGTGGCTCGGTACGACCTGCAGACCAGATTTACCAACTTGAAGCAAGGAGGCAGATCAGTCGACAGTTATGCATCGGAGTTTTCTAGACTCTGTAGGTTTGCCTCCACCTTGGTGGCGACCGAGTTTGATAGGGCCCAGCGGTTCCAGCAGGGACTGCATTTGGAGATCTTGTTGGCGGTTGAGCAGTTCGAGCACCAGACGTTCGATGCAGTCTTAAGAGCAGCTAGGAGGCATGAGTACACCTCCCAGAGGATCGTGGATAGGACCGGAAGCAGGAAGCGGTCCCATAGTCAGATGCACCAATCATCAGCTCCAGCCCCTGCAGCTAGAAATTTGACCATTGGAACTCCGAGGCGGGCGGCCTCAGTGACGTCGGTTCAGCATTCGACCCCGACGTACCCGCAGCAGCAGAAGCAGAAGCAGACTTCCACGATGGGATGTTCTCATTGCGGGAAGCCAGGGCATATGGTGGCAGATTGTCGCAGGGCACAGAGATTGTGCCTGGCTTGTGGAGCAGCAGATCATAGGATAGGGGCTTGCCCGAATAGGGGTGGTTCATCTGCATCCAACCCTTCTAGTTCTTCGGTGAGAGGACCTGCCCCAGTACCAGTTCAGTAGCAACAGTATCAGTCTTCGAGGCCCTTGTCGCCTCAGTCTCAGGCATTCCAGCAACAGTACCCCCAGCAGTATGCACAAGCCCAAGCTCAGACCCAGAATAGGCAGAGAGGTTTCCAGCAGAGGGGACCAACAGCCAGAGGACAAGGTCAGGCCATGATGATGGCTATGGAAGAAGAAGTTGCACCAGGTGAGGTTGTGGCAGGTACTATTTTCGTTAACTCCTTTCCAGCTTCGGTATTGTTTGATTCTGGTGCATCGCATTCATTTATGTCTGCACGATTTGCGACACGGATAGGATTGGAGCCCGAGTCATTATCAGTGAGGCTCAATATACTTACTGGTAATGGTCTTGTGGGAGTAGATCGAGTGTTTTCCTCGTGTCGGATCGTAGTTAGCGGTAGGAAGTTCCCCGCTAGATTCATAGAGTTTCCTATGGCAGACTATGATGTAGTCCTAGGCATGGATTGGTTGAGGAACCAGTATGCTAGGATAGACTGCCATATTGGCAGAGTTGTCTTTAGTATCCCCGGCGAGCCAGAGTTTTTATTTTCCAGAGGCGCAGTGGAGCCATCTTCCCTAGCATTGCGGATGGCAGTAGCAGCAGTACAGTTACCCCGGATAGTTGAAGAGTTTCCAGATGTTTTTCCAGAAGAGCTTCCAGGTATGCCGCCAGAGCGGGAGATTGAGTTCACCATAGACTTGATTCCCGGGACAGCCCCGGTGTCAGAGAGAGTCTACAGGATGGCGCCTTCAGAATTGGAGATTTTGTACAAGATGATTGAAGAACTGAGGACCAAGGGATTCATCCATGCAAGTGGATCGCCTTGGGGAGCCCCGATGCTTCTTGTGAAAAAGAAGGATGGTACGTCCAGGCTATGTGTTGATTATCGTACCTTGAATTCGGTGACAATCAAGAACAGATACCCTCTTCCGAGGATAGATGACTTGTTTGATCAACTCAGAGGGGCTTCAGTGTTCTCGAAGATCGACTTACGGTCGGGATACCACCAGATCAGAGTCAGAGAGCAGGACATCCCGAAGACAGCATTCAGATCGAGGTATGGACATTGGGAGTTCCTTGTTATGCCCTTTGGAGCGACCAATGCGTCGGCCGTATTCATGGACCTCATGAATCGCATTTTCATGCCTTACTTGGATCAGTTCGTGATCGTGTTCCTAGATGACATCCTGGTCTACAGCAAGAGTGAAGCATAGCATGAGCAGCATCTCAGAGTCGTCCTTCAGACGCTTCGGGAGCATCAGTTGTACGCCAAGTTCAGTAAATACGAGTTCTGGCTCGATCACATTTCGTACTTGGGTCACATCATTACCCAAGGAGGAGTGGAAGTGGATCCCCAGAAGATTATGGCTATCGAGTCATGGCCGGTACCCAGCTCAGTGGCAGAGGTTCGCAGCTTCCTTGGATTGGCCGGCTACTACCGGCGGTTCGTTTCAGATTTCGCAAGGATTTCAGCGCCGATGACCCAGTTGACCCGCAAGGATGTGCCGTTTGTTTGGACAGCAGAGTGTCAGGAATCATTTGAGAAGTTGAAGCGAGGTTTGATAACGGCTCCCATTCTCACCCTTCCAGATGGGACCGAAGGATTCACAGTTTATTGCGACGCTTCAGGCAGAGGATTGGGATGTGTCTTGATGCAGCATGGGAAGGTAATATCTTATGCGTCACGTCAACTCCGTGATCATGAGAAGAATTATCCGACCCACGACTTGGAATTGGCGGCGGTAGTATTTGCTTTGAAGTTGTGGAGACACTACTTGTACGGAGATAGAGTGGAGATCTTTACTGATCATAAGAGCCTGAAGTATGTTTTCACCCAGAAGGACCTTAATATACGGCAGAGAAGATGGCTCGAGCTATTGGTGGATTATGATGTGGATTTGCAGTTTCATCCCGGGAAGGCCAACGTTGTAGCAGATGCATTGAGTAGGAGAGCCGGAGTTTATCTCCTGACGGCACAACCAGAATTATTGGCAGATCTTCAGAAGATGGGAATTGAAGTGGTTCTTCCAACCAGCGTGGCATTGATGGCCAGTCTACAGGTTCAGTCCAGCATAGTTGAGAGGATCCGGATGGCGCAGTCAGCAGATTCCAAGATCCAGCGACTCAGAGCAGAGTGTGAAGCAGGAAGAAGGCCAGAGTTATGTATCCATGAAGACGATACACTTCGGTACGGCACTCGTCTTTGTGTACCCAGTGGAGATATTATACAGGAAGTCATGGCAGAAGCCCACAGTTCATAATATTCTATTCATCTGGGTGGTACGAAGATGTACCGTGATATTCGTCAGCATTTCTGGTGGAATAGCATGAAGAGGGAGATAGCCCGGTTTGTCTCTCGGTGTTTGGTTTGCCAACAGGTTAAAGCTGAACATCAAAGGCCCGCTGGACTTCTTCAACCCTTACCGATCCCAGAATGGAAATGGAAACATATAACCATGGATTTCGTGACCGGATTACCCAGATCTCCGGCCGGCAGAGATGCTATTTGGGTAATTATGGATAGGCTTACCAAGGTGGCACACTTTCTTCCGTTCAGAGTTGGACAGTCGACGGCGCAGCTAGCAGAAATGTATCTCAGGAAGATCGTCAGGCTTCACGGTGTGCCAGTCAGCATCACCTCAGACAGGGATTCAAGATTCACATCACATTTTTGGCGCAGCTTGCAGAAGAGTTTGGGTACTCACCTTCAGTTCAGCTCAGCTTATCACCCGCAGACGGATGGTCAGTCAGAGCGCACAATCCAGACTCTTGAAGATATATTGAGATCCTACACCCTTGACTTCGGTGGTTCATGGAAGAATCATCTGCACCTAGTGGAATTCTCGTACAATAACAGTTATCAGGCCAGTATCCAGATGGCACCCTTCGAGGCTCTTTATGGCAGGAAGTGCAGATCCCCGCTAGCATGGGACGATGTCGGGAAGAGGCAGATGCTCGGACCCGAATTGATTTCCCAGACGGTTGAAGTGGTCAGGAAGGTCAGAGATCACCTTCGAGTTGCCCAGGACCGCCAGTGCCATTGGGCCGATGCTCATCGGCGTCCCTTAGAATTTGCTGTCGGCGACAATGTATTCCTTAGGATCTCGTCTAACCGCGGCATCATTCGCTTCGGCGTGCGGGGAAAGCTTAGTCCTAGGTATATAGGGTCGTTCGATATTCTAGAGCGAGTAGGAGATGTATCATATCGTCTCGCTCTTCCGCCGTCGCTAAGTGAGGTACATGATGTATTCCATGTGTCCCAATTACGACGGTATATTCCGGACCCGAGCCAAATCCTAGATCATTCGGAATTGGTTGTTGGTACCAACCTTTCGTATGAGGAGAGGCCCGTGTCTATTTTGGACCGGAGGGAAAAGATACTCAAGAACAAGACTATTAAATTAGTCTGTGTTGCTTGGGGTCATCACTCTCTGGGTGAGTCAACGTGGGAGCGTGAGGACGACATCCGATCGCGATATCCCTACCTGTTTGACACGTGAGGTATAATGTCTTTCTTATGCCTTACGTTTTCCCTTCCTTGCTTGCATTGTATGATTGTATGATTGGACTGCTTAGTGTAGCTTGCCTGTGCTTAGTATAGCTTGTCGTGGCAATCTCTAGCTCCTTGATTAAATTCCGAGGACGGAATTCTTTTAAGGTGGGTAGAGTTGTCACCCTCATTTCCCGTATTTCCCGTATTTTCCCGTATTTCGTATTTTTACTCGTATCTGGATTTTGGCATGTATTTTATTTTTCTTAACTTGTGGAATTTCGGTATTTCTCGTATTTTGGGTTTTGGCATGGCTCGGTTTTATTGGGTTGGTCCGGTTTGGTTCGGTTTTGAGCATTGGATCACCATAACCCACCACAACTCCCCCTCTTTATATCCCCACCTACCTCTCTCTCTCCTCATAACCACCATTTAATTTTTTTCTTCTTCTTCTTCTCCTTCCTCCACAACTCTCCCAAACCCTAGGCAAGTGCATCTTGCCACTACATGAGAACCCTCTTTTCTTTATCCATTTGCTAGATTGGGACACGGTGATCAACATTAGAAGTTGAGTTTTTGTGATTTGGAGCTTCCCTTGTTCTAGATCTAGGTTTAGCTATTTCTGGATTTTGCATGGTTTGATCTACTTTGGTTAGATTTTCAAGGGTTTTGATGCTTCCATGTGGAAGAGCTTTCAGTTTCACCTAAGTTGGAACTTTGGAAATCCGAATTTGGAGTTCGGATGGCCAAGTTATGAACTTGTGAAGCTTTGGGTTCTTCCTTGGTGTTCTTGCTGTTTGGAGAAGACAGTGAGCAGTGTGCAGAGCTGCTTAGCTTACGCACACTGAGCTACGTGCGCTCTTTAGCGCTGCGTACGCAGGCTTGAGTACGCTTCCTGTTGGAAGCGTGTCTCCTTGAGCGTGCGTGACTTTCACGTATGCTGCCTCCTTTGAGCGTGCGTGACTTTCACACACTGCTCCCTTGAGCGTGCGTGACTTTCGCGTATGCTGCCTCCCTTGAGCGTGTGTGACTTTCACACACTGCTCCCTGTAGCGTGCGTGACTTTTACATACTGCTCCCTCAGCGTGCGTGACTTTTCACCCATGCTGCTCCCTGTAGCGTGCGTGACTTTTCACCTATGCTGCTCCCTCAGCGTGCGTGACTTTTCACGTACACTGCTTCCTTGAGCGTGCGTGACTTTTCACCTATGCTGCTCCCTCAGCGTGCGTGACTTTTCACCTATGCTGCTCCCTCAGCGTGCGTGACTTTTCACATACGCCGCCCCTTGAGCGTGCGTGACTTTTTACCTATGCTGCTCCCTTCAGCGTGCGTGACTTTCACACACTGCACCCTGTAGCGTGCGTGACTTTTCACATATGCTGCCCCTTGAGCGTGCGTGACTTTTCACCTATGCTGCTCCCTTGAGCGTGCGTGACTTTTCACCTATGTTGCTCATCAGCGTGCGTGACTTTTCACCCATGCTGCCCCCCTTGAGCGTGCGTGACTTTCACGTACACAGCCTGGTATGACTTTCACCTATTTTACTTAATATGTTTGGAATGACTATTGTACATGGCCTGGTATGACAAGGACCTTGCATAACACGACAGTGACCCGTAGTGGTACACTCCTGACATGACCAACCTGACTTGTTAGTGGCCCGTGGCGGCACACTCCTGACTTGACTTGACTTGATAACTTAACTTGACCTGCCTTGACACCGTGGGTGGTTCTTCTTGCTTGCTTGTTAAATCTACTTGTCCAGTCTTGCATCATGTCTAGGATGGGACTCCTGAGTACCACGGTCAGGAGTACCTACTAAAATGGATTAAGGTTAATAACTAGAATAACACAGTAGTCATGAAGAGATGACACAGCTACAGGCAATCCCGTTACCTGGGCGCTCTTGGGATTTGTAGCCTGCCGTCGAGTAGGGCACATTTCCAGCGCACCGTCGAGTGTTGCACCCTCTAAGTCACCTAAGGGTACATTTGTCTTCTGGGCGATGTACCCACCTGAATTCAACCCAAATCTTTCGTCCTGGGTAGCCTGGATGGTCTGCAGGGCTTGTGGCTGTGGAACAATCTCACTGCATCTTGTTAGTAATTAGGCCTGTGATAACCCTAGTTAGTTAAAGTAGTAAGCCGTAGTATCTGCTTGGCCGTGATTGATTGAATGAGGCATAACCAGCCTAGCTATGTCTTGATCCCGTACAAGATTGTTTCCTGTCTTGATTTTCTTACATTACTTATCTTGCCGATAAATGGTGGGAAACCAAGCTCTGTTCAGATGAAAGGTTACAAACCTGGTCCTTGTATGGTTTACGGGTTGTAACCTGGCTATCGGAATAGTTCCATGGTTATCTCGTCGTATATCATCCTGACATGTTTTCGTAATTTTAGTTTAATACTAGATTTTCTTGTACTATTTGCTGGCTTTTGTTCTTATTTCGTGGCCCCCTTGTGGCACTTGCTCTTTCTGGGGTTGACCCAGCTGGTTTTGTGTGGCCAGATTTCGGAGCAGCTCCCGAGGATCTACCAAGCTTCCAGCCCAATGGTGAACACTAGACGGAACCCGGGCCAAGAGTGGGTTTTCCTTTTTGTCTTGCCCACTTTATTGTAAAATTATTCTTTTGAGGCGTTTAGCCGACGAGCACCTGTTAGCTCGATGCACTTTTATTTACTGTCTGCCTACAGGCTGTAAACATGATTGACAAATCCTAGGGTTGATCATGTATGACTAAACACTTGCTAGTCCTAACATTTTGTAATGACTAGCTTCATGATCAGCTGAGTAGGTAATATTTGGGACGCCTTATTATTGTATATTCAATGATCATACATCTTGTGACTTTACTTACTTGCTGTGATTGAGACATTAGGCTTGTCATGACCATAAGAGACTGTTGGCTTGTAGAAAACCCTCATATATCTAGACAGCCGTGACCGTATATCGAGGTGGTTTCCATTTCAATATACGTAGCTGGCTATGTCTGCCCCCGCACTCCAGTATTCTGGTTCTGGGGCGTGACAAATCTCCATACATACACTTATGTGTCTAGAGAGAGAGAGTGTGTGTATATGTGTTATACATAGGTTTGGGTATGGGTGTGTGGTCATTAATTACACGGTTAGAGGGATAGATTGATAGTTAGATAGTTAGATATAGAAAGATAGGTAGGAAGCAAGGGGGTCAAGTGGTAGCAAGGTTTATCTGCTGTTAGTAATAGCAGTGTTACACTGTTGTACATTAGTGCACAATAGGTTGATATAGGGGGATCATAACAGTAGCTTGCTAGATAGAAAGATAGATAGGTAGGAAGCAAGGGGGTCAAGTGGTAGCAAGGGTTATCTGCTGTTAGTAATAGCAGTATTACACTGTTGTACATTAGTGCACAACAGGTTGATATAAGGGGATCATAATAGTAGCTTGCAGGCTATGTGAAGGGAAGAACAGAAGGTAACAGTAGCAGTAAGCAACAACAATTAGCAATAAGAAGAACTCACCAACAACAGTCTAGAGAGCGAAGTTTAGGCATGTGCACAGCAAGGGTAAGGAGAATAGGCAGAGAGCAGCTGCATGCATGCTGCTTGTAGGCAGCAGGATTGGGGGTTGCTTGGCCAGGTAAACTGCTGTATATGGCAACAGTGGGGGCACAGGTTTGGCCTGTGCAGGTGCATGGAGGAGAGCTTATGCAGTGAAGAACATGCAACAGGTAGGAGGGGTTTTTGGTTGGCAATGGCAAAAAGAGAAATAGGTTGTGTGTGTGTGCATTGGGTGTAGCTAGTAGGGTATAGGAGTATGGTATAGGTATTTGGTTTTAGGAAACATAGGTAATAGGTAATGCACATGAGTATTGTGTATAGGTAGGTAAATGTTTGGAAGAGGAAAGTATATGAGTCAAGACAATAGGATAAATCCTAGGGTAGTGAACATGGGTAAGGTTGACATAGGTAATATAGGATACCTATGTTGGACCAGTAGTCATGGTCGAACCTGATTTTAATAATTGATCACTCTGTCTCGATATAAGGGCTACTTGGACATTTGCTGAGAACTTCTACCACTCTGTTCAAGACTGAAGCTGTTTTGTCGTATGAGTCTGTATTTCAATTTTCAATATAATTTTCATATTTATTGAGTCTCAGAATACTATGTACACCGAGTCGTACTGAAAAATAGGCTACCCCAAAATATTTTCAAAATATCCTATATTTTGAAAATATCCCATTTCTTAAAAAGCTCATAACTGTTTAAACTTTTCAAAAAGCCAAAAATTCAAAATCCGATTAAATTCCATAAAAATCAAAATCTGATACCAACAGAGTTTGGCCCGAGTTTGGTTCGAACTCGCCTCGAGTTCGTTTGGTTACGTTAGATTTTTGAATTTGGTCATCCTGCAGTTACGGATGCAACGACTAATTGATGAAATTCTCTTAAAGAATTCTGTTCGAATTCTGTCCGAGTTCTGACTTTGGAAAACCTATAAATATAGAAGAATTTTACTCATTTAAACACACCTCTCTTCTCTCTAAGCTTAAACGTCTTCCAAAGTGTTCTAAAAGCTTTCATTTTTAAATCTCAAGCAGTTACAATCCTCTAGTCCATTTGTCAGTATGGTACGGTCTAGAAGTTTCAGAGAGATTGTAATTAGAGGCTTGATTAAAGAAAGATACTTCACAATTGAAGTTGGTCGAGTACATCATATCAAAGCTCGTGTTGTAGAAGTTGCAAGGACTTCATATAAAAACTTGTAGAATTTTCCAATAGTGGATTCAACTGGAAGCTAGAAGTTCTTCCGACTGGAATAGTCCTTACAAGAGGGAAACCAGTATACATCGCCGTGTTTGCGTTTGCTTTCTGATCTTTGCCTTTCATATACTTACTTGTGATATATTATATATGATATTGTTGCTAACTTTTTTTAATTAGCTAAATTCTGCTGCCTACTCTATTGACCCCCTCTAGAGTGTTGCGCTTTACAATTCGTTCCTACAATTGGTATCAAAGCGGATTGTACAAGTAAAGTAAGGTAATACTGATTTTATAATTTATTTCTGCTATTACTTAGATCACAGTATAACACATGGCAACTGTGAAATTCACAAGTGGCCACAAACAGACCTCCATTGTTTGATGGTACAAATTATACATACTGGGAAACATGGATGAGTTTTTTCTTGAAATCTCTAGATTTTGACTTATGTTCTATTGTTATTGATGGCTATAAGAAGCAAGCACGTATTCTTGTTGAATGAGAGTTGGTTGAGAAACCCCATGACAAGTATACTGCTGAAAATAAATAGGTCAGTCTTGATGCACGTGTATTAATGCTTTATTTTGTACTTTAGATAGGACTAAATTTAACAGGGTGTCTACATGCACAACATCAAGTAAAGTGTGGACACTTCTCGAAGTGACTCCCGAAGGCACGATGCAAGTCAAGGAGTCAAAAATCAGCAGACCTACTCAGGAGTATGAGGCGTTCAAGATGAAGCCAAACGAATCTGTCACTTAGATGTTTACAAGATTCTTAGATATTGTAAACCCTCTGTCTTCATTAGGCAAGGAATACAATAACTATGAGAAGATTCGCAAACTTCTACGAGCTCTCACGAAAAACTGGATTCTACACGCTACGACAATCATTGAAAGGAACAACCTCACAATTATATCTCTTGAAACACTCATAGGTAAGCTACTCACTCACGAGCTGGAACTTCAAGACTTTGAAGATGTTGCACCGAAGGAGAAGTCGATCACTTTCAAAGCTCAATACAGAAGAATTGTTGAAGATAATTTCGATGACAATGACTCTGACTCTGAAGATCAAGCTCTCATAATAAGAAAGTTCAAAAAGTTCATAAGATTCAATAGAAGAACAAAAGAACACAACAGCAACAACAATGAAGAAGATCCTATCTGATACGGTTGCAAGAAGAAAGGACATATGAAGAAGGACTGTCCAATATCATCATCATCATCCAGGAAAAGCAACAAGATGACAAAGGTTACCCGAAGAAATCAACATCCAAAAGGTACGCTAACACAAGCATATGGCATGAAAGCGAAGCCAGCGACTCAGAAGATGAACAATCAGATGACGCTGCAAATGTATGCTTAATGGCATTCAATCAGGTAAATATTAACCCCCTGTTTGATACATATGATAATTTTACCTTTGAGAAATTAGGTGAAGCCTTTAGTGACCTGTTAGGTGATTACAGAAAACTGCATAGCAAATACCAAAACTCTAAGAAGGTACTCAAAGAGTACAAAGGTAAATAGGAAAGACTTACCGACCTACTAGCTGAGGTTAGAAGTATTGATAGTTCTAGTGAGGTATGTGAGCTTTCTTCGATTAAGTTGTTACTACACGAGACTACAAGACTATCCGAAGAGAAAGACAAGACCATTACCCAATTAGAGGAAGACCTACTCGAAGAGAATAAGAGTTTTCAGCAAGCACTAATTAGAAATGATGTACTTACTGCTGATTATAATTTCTTATATGACACTTCCAAAAATTGTAAATTAGGTTAGGAAAATAGCCTGAAGTTGCTACTTCCTATCCTAACACGTGTCACTTACCAAAACATCAGAATACTGTCAAACCCAACACTGTTATACCAAACCAAACCAAACCTTTGCCCAAGAAGACTAATAGGCATGCACTCTATTGTACTAGAAAACCAAGACCTACCAATCATGCACAACACACTGCATCCAACACTCAATATGCTAGATGTCATTATTGTGGTACCATTGGTCATATCTCTCCTGCATGTAGATTAGAAAGATTGTTGATTTAAAAATATGTGCATGGATACCGAAAAATAACACTTCAGGACCCTATAAGAAATGGGTACCAAATGTTTCATCTGCAAATTCTTTTGTAGGTGGAATACCCTTCACATGCTAGAAGCAAATGGATCATCGACAGCGGTTGCTCACGGCACATGACCGGTGACGCTTCATTATTCACAACACTGTCGAAGAAGAAAGAAGGATACGTTTCCTTCGGTAATAATCTTAAAGGGTATATAGTAGGTATCAACAATATTGTTAAGGCTCCCTATCCTGTGATTAAAGATGTTTATCTAGTTATCGAGTTAAAATATAATCTACTCAGCATAAACCATTTAGATGACCATGGTTATGGTATTAACTTTGTCAAAGACAAATGTACTATAGTTGATAGCTCAACTGGTACTACTATCTTTGAAGGTATTAGGGAAGACAAAATATATGTTTTCTATTTGTTGGAAGATGCTAACAAAGTAGGTAGATGAATGGCCAAGAGTGATGAGATTCAAATATGGCATATGAGACTCGATCATGCAAATTTGGACACAATTTCAAGACTATCCACAAAGAAGTTGGTAGGAGGCTTACCGGACATTTCTTTCAAGAATGATACTGTATGTAGCGAATGTAAAAAAAACAAAGCTACCCGATCCACTTTTAAGTCCAAGAACGCTGTAAGTACTACTAGACCTCTATAATTACTGCATATGGATTTATTTGGACCTATTAGAATTGCTAGTCTATATGGTAAATTATATGCTTTTGTAATAGTAGATGATTTCTCTAGATACATGTGAGTATATTTTCTTGTATATAAGAACGATGCATTAACAGAATTTGTCTTCTTTGCAAGAAATTTCAAAATGAGAAAGGATTCATGATCACTCGTATTTGAAGCGATCATGGCGACGAATTTGAGAATGCAGAGTTAAGCAATTTTGTGACACACACGGTTATCTGCGTGAGTTCTTTTGCCCTAAGATTATGGAGTTATGGAATGTAAAAACATGACTCTATCCGAAATGGCTAGAGTAATGTTAAACCAGTTTAGTCTACCTAAATACTTTTGGGCTGAAGCTGTCAATACAGCTTGCTATGTTCTCAATAGGGTTCTAATTCGACCTATATCGAAGAAGACTCCCTATGAGTTATGGTTTGATAGGACACCATCAGTTTCATATTTTAAGATATTTGGTTGTAAATGTTTTATTCTCAATACTAAAGACAATTTGGAAAAGTTTGACGAAAAGGACAATGAAGGTATATTTTTAGGTTATGCGGCCAAAAGCAAAGGGTACCGAGTCTTCAACAAAAGAATCATGATCATCGAAGAGTCAATAAATGTCACATTTGACGAACTAAATTAACAGACAATCAACGATGATGATGAAGACATCAGTACACCAAGTACAGCACCTGCAGAACCTTCAAGCACAACACCAGCTGATCCTTCAGGCAGATCACGTACAGAACCAGAAGCCGGAGCTAACTTGAGAGTTTGCCAAAAAGAATAAAGTTTTTGGCTGACCATCCCAAGAACTTGGTAATAGGTGAGATTACCTGGGGTGTAAGTACTCGTTCCTCTAGCAAAGATATAGTTCTTGTGTTGCATTTATTTTACAGTTTGAACCTAAAACTATTGAAGAAGCATGTAGCGATACTTTTTGGTTAGATGCTATACAAGAGGAATTAAACCAATTTGAACGGAATCGAGTTTGGGAACTTGTTTCCAAGCCCATTGATCATCCGGTTATTGGCACCCGCTGGGTATTCCAAAATAAACTTAATGAGAATGGTTTAGTTACTCGTAACAAGGCTTGACTCGTAGCTCAAGGATACAACCAAGAGGAAGGTATCGACTACGATGAGACCTATGTGAAGAACAAATAGGCAACTCTAAAGGGGGTGAATAGAGTTTATGACAATAATGTCCAATTAAAAATTAAACTCTTTCACCAACAGTAAATAATCAGAGTAAATACGGAAATAGTAAAGAACAAGAAAGCATACGCAAACACAGCCGATTTTAACCTGATTTCCCTCGTGGAGGACTAGTCCAGGCCTGAGAACTCTAGATCAGGATTAAATCCACTATTTGTGAAATAGTAGTTACCCCGTGCCTTTTCTTCAGAAGAGCATCAACTTCTTACAGAGATCGCAGTGGCGATGCTTGGAATTTTCCAAGCGACTTCTTGAACTCTTGTACAAACTCCTAACTGAAAAGTACTGAGCACTTTGAGGCTTAGAGAGCTTGTGGCTAGTAGATGAGAAGGGTATGGCTTGTATAAGTCTTTAGAGAGAAGAGAAGAGAAGATTGGATGAATGAAAATAGGAGAATTCATGGCCTATTTATAGGATACCAGATAGCAGAATTCGGCCAGAATTCTGGGTCAAATATTCAAAAATTTGGCCGTTGGACAACTTGCATCTAGCCAACCCTAAAATTAGGGTCGGGATTTTAGGACGCAGAGTTCGGCCCGAACTCTGTGTGGAGGCAGAGTTCGGCCCGAACTCTGTCTCCAGAGCACAGAACTGGTCCAATGGGTAAATGGGCTTATTTGGATTTTTGTGGAGCTTTTGATTTGAGGTATGGGTATAGGTTAAGTCTCAAATTGCTCAGTACGACTCAGTTTACATATGTCTAGACTCAATAAAAGTGTAAAATACAGACTTAAAATAACATTTAACATAGCAGGTGCGAGCTGTCGTCCGTCTTGTACTGAGTTCAGTCTTCATGTGTCGTATTGAAATATTATAAGTATCATGTCGTCAATTATATCAATATTTGGTTGACTGTGATTTTGTGTCAACAATCTCCCCCATATTGATAATTGACAAAATGATATTTGTATATTCAATATTCATACCTGGACACATTAAAGAGCAGTAGCGTAGCTCCCCCGTAATTAGTGCAGAGCTATCAATAGCTCCCCCGTAAACATTGCTCTGTTCCTGTTGTCCTGATACAAACATTCTTTCCCAAAGCACAGATACACAATGATATGGTATGATGATGAATATAGCAAAATATTTCTCCCCCTTTTGGCATTTATCAAACAACCAGAAATAATGACTGGCAAGCGCACAAAAAATAATAATAATAAACTGCATAAACTGATAAACGGCAGAATAAAATGTCTCAAGAGTCACATAAAAAGTTCTAATACAACCAAAGAGCAGAATAAAAACAACTACATCAACTAAAAATACAGAAAAACATAAACTATAATCCTCAGCAGCAGCAGCAAGTAGAAATACAACCATCATCGAGCTCGTGAAGGCCCAGCGTCGTCGATGGATCAGTGAAGGAACGACGAGGGTCCATGAAAGCCGCATTCGGATCCAGTTAGCGGATAACCCAAGGGTCATCGATAAGGTATCCATCGCGAGTAGGGTCCCGCTCCATAGGAATAGACATAGAAGGATGCCGGGACATAGAGTACCAAATATCATGCAGTGAGTTGTTGATGGCACTCACCTACAGGGTGGTCCGGTAGTCAAGCTGAGTCCAGCGATCGTCCTCTAAAGTGAAACAATCGCATAGCATAGTCTGTAGTGACTCAAGAGTAGCAGGAGGAGGAGGCACATCCTGTCCAAGAGGAGGTGCGTCGGGCTCATCGTCAGAGTGCTCAGACGCAGCAGGTGAGCCAACTGATGCCTGAAGCCGCCGTGCCTTAGAGAGGAAGGCAGGGGCAGACAGGAATTGGCACTCATCAAGAGGTACACGAAAGGCACGAAAGATCATAGGAAGATAAAGAGCATAAACCAAGGATCTTGGCTTCTTCCTAGCATTAATCATCCAGTCCATCATGGTATGTGGAAAATTAAAAGGAACATAAAAATAGAGGTAGTACAAAGTAGAGATTTCAAAGGATGTAACCTCATCAGTTGATCCTGCTTTGGACAGAATATGTTAAAAATAATGCGATGAAGTTCATAAAAGTAAGGATTGAGAAACTTGGCGAGAAGCTTGCGAGGACGTGTTAGGAGTACACAAATCGTCCTTAAAGCTTTCTAGGGATGACCCATCGGGGAATTGGAACTTGCGAGCTTCAATAAGTTTCTTCCATGAGTTTGGCTTCGAATTTCAAGGTATTCGGCCAAGTCAAAATCATCAAAAGAAATATCAATGCCCGCAACACGTGAAAATAGATGTGTACCATTGTGAGTAAGGTTGCAATAAAACATTTGGATGGCATTGAGATATATAACCGAATTGGTAGTGACAAGTTCATCAAGACATAGATCATGAAATAATGAATCAGATTGTGAAAAGATAGTGAAATTTATAGGATGACCCGCATACACAGGATCAAAAATCACTAAACCACTCATTGGAAGCGTCTAGTGATACAAATATCCGGTCATCGTACGTGTTGGGGTCGAGTGGACGAGGTGGGTTCAAACGGGTGAATAGGTTGTTGATTAGGTTGTTCAACGGGTTGTTCAACACGAGGAGAGCATTCGAAGAGGACGTACCCTCGGTTCGAAGTCTCTTCCCTCTATTGAACAACTTGGGAGCCATAAAATAATAAAAAAGATTGAAAAATTTAGATGGAGAGAAGTGTGAAAATATTGTAACACCCAGTTTTTCTGAAATTGGGGTATTTTGAAAATTTATTATTTTTATTATTTATTAATGGTATTCTAGTCATGATATGATTTTTGGTGAGTTTTAGTTAATTAAAACTATTTTCTAAGTCATGACTTATGACTTGTGACTCTACTAGTATAACCCTAGTGTAAACCCTAGAGATTTCATAACCTAGAGACTAACCATGATCATGTGAGCCTAGCCATAGGTTTAGAACATCAAATTAGGGCTTTTTGGCCTAAAGGGTATTTTGGTAATTTTCTAGGATTTATTAGGAATTATTTGGATTTATGTGTTTTTATTATTATTTAATTATTGATTAGTGCCATGATTAGTTCCTAACCTAGTTTAGCACTAATCTAGAGGTTAGCAACTAACCTAGAAGACTAAGTAGAGGATGTTAACTTTATGTGTAATATCTAGGTTTCATAAATATCTAGATATCTTATTTTTTTGATATTTTAGAACCTAGAAATATCTATCTACCTAGTCAAAGCCTTAGGGGCTAAGTTAGCAAGGTGGAGGGGACCCTAAAATATCTACCCTACCCCCACCATGGCAGCCAACACCTACCCCCCTTCCTATATAATCCCCTCAATTCATTCATGATCAATTTGCATGAATTTAATACCTAGAAATTCCCATTTCTTCACAAGACCACAACTTGATCAATTTTGATCCAAATCACCTCTAGTTTCTTGCATTAGACTCCCCTACACTAGAGGGTACTAGTTAGGGCCTGCTATCGAGGATTTCGTGAGCTTTGGGGATCACCAAGTTGAAGTGGACACCCCCCTCTCCTTGTTTTTCCATTGGATTGCATCAATAGGTAAATGTCCATAAACCATGTTAATATTGTGTTTTCTCTTCATATTTGCATGCATCTAGGTACTAGGGAACTGAGGGTCAAGTTTGGTAGGATTTAGAGTTGGTTTGGTGTCCGTATCGGACACGTATCCTAAGCTAGAAACCCTTGTTTGGTGAAATGCCTCATAGGACTTTTTGTTCTTGGTTTTCAAAACAAACTACATATTTGTGAAGCTTATTATATGTATATTGTATGTTGGTAGGACTGAGTTGATATTAGGGTCCTTTTCGTGTCCAAATTGGACACGAACACACGAGTTGGACACAGCACTGTGTACACCTTAATCCCCTGCTACCACACCCTTCGTTCTCTCTGTACAAACCACTAGGACACACCAAAATTGGTGGACACGAGGGGCAGTGTCTGCGCACATGCCCCAAAATCTCACAACTTTTCGTGTGTCGAGTGAGAAATCTCACTCGCACTGGACACGCACTGCAGTGCACACGCACAGTTCAGTCGAAATTTGACTCAGACACGCGACTCGTGTCGCATGGACACGAGTCGAGGATACCTCATGATGACACCATCGTGTAGCCCTATGTGTGGCGTACACGAGGACGAGCACGTGGTGTGTCGTGTCCTGTGTGCGAGCACGAGGCGTGTGACAACGTGCACGACGCTGTCGAAACACGCGTGTATCAGTCGTGTTTTCACGACTGATACGGAGTTCGTTTTGTCTACGAGTGTCGTGGACACGTAACAGAGTGTCCATCGTGTAGCCCTATATGTGGGCTACACGTGTGTGTGACCACGAGTCGTGTCGTGTCTCGTGGTGTGTCCACGAGACACGTGAACACGTGCACGACGCTGTGCACTGTGTTGTGTATCCTAATTTACCCGTTGGTGTTTTCGAGTGATTGGACACGTGAAACCGTGTCGTGGTGTCGTGTCAGGCACCTAGGATACTAGGGTATGTATGGGGCACCAGTTACCAACCAATAGGATCGAGCCTTAGCTCGGTTTAGGGCGTGTAACTCGAATTACCTAGTTTTCGAGTGCACAGTGTCAGTTTCCTGTTTTTGGGTTATTTCCAGTTTTTTGTATTTCGAATTTCAAACCCAATTTTGTTATGTTTTATCCATGTATTAGGGTGTTTTTAGTATTTGAATACGTAGTATATACGTATGTGTGAGTTGGGTGAGATTTGAGGGAAATGGTTGTGTATTTAGGTAGTTGTATGTATATACATAATATGTATATATGTACTGTGTATGTGTGTGTTTGGGGGCTGGATTCCAGTTCCAGAAATTCTGGAACCACTCCCCTCCCCTTCCTGTGTACTCTCTTCCCCTCTCTTAGTGTCCATCTCTCTCTCACTCTAACTCTCTCTCTTTCACTCTCTCTCATTGTCCCTCTCTCTTTCATTCTCTCTTCCCTCTCTATATATATATGTAATATATAAATAGGTTTTATATATAAAATATATGTGTATATATATATGATATATATATATTTGTATTAGTTCTCATGTAGTGATATTATATATATATATGTATGTGGGTTTGTATTAATATAGTATTCCTATTTTGACATATGGGTAGTAGGTAGATAGAGTCTATATATATATATATATATATATATATAACTACTAGGTATAGGTTCTATGAAACCCCATGACTATGGCCTATGGCCTAGGCTACTAGCCTATGGCTTTGGGGCTAACCCAACTAACCCTAATGACCTAAAACATTACTAGTTGACCCTTGTTGACTAAGGGTTGACCAAAGTCAACCTTAGGTCTAACCTTGACCTAATTGACCTAGATTGACTAGGATAACCTAAAGTGACTAGTTTAACTAGTCTGACCATGTTTGACCCAATTACCTTATTGACTGGTCTTTGTTTGACCTAATTACCTTGCTGACTAGTCTTTGTTTGACCAATACCTTAGTTGGTCTAAGTTTGACCTAGACTTGACCCAGATTGATCATGTTGACTAGTATTTGACTAGTTTGATTAGAATGTTGACCAAGAGTTGACTTTAACCTAGATTTGACTAACCTTGACTTGTTTGACCTTGTTTGACTCTAATTGACTTAGTTTGATTCCCTGTGACCCAGTATGACTTCTTGTGACCTAATATGACTTGATTTGACTTAGTTTGACTGTAGAGTTGACCAAGTTTGACTTTGACCTAGATTGGCTTAGAATTCATAGATTGTATTGTAGATTTCATTTACCTTCATTTTGGACATGTCATAACTATATTACTCTATTTTAGGACATTGTGACCCTAGTACAGACATCTGATATTACACTACTCTTTCCAGAGTGTCAGGCGAGTACATTCTCTGATAGTTCTTTCATTTACTTGTCATTTACTGTATTTCAGTTCTAGTTAGCTATATGTGATTCTCTGTACAAACACGATTAGTATTGCTGGATCCATTATGCGACACTCATTTATTCATGTCTGGCCTCTATATCTGGAATCACTACTGGCATCACCTACTGGAATCATTGCAATCATTTCTGGAATCATTGGCTAGACTCATACTGGTTGTAGTGTTGGATTATGGATTCATTTTGGGCGGGGAAATACTTGAGTAGACATGTGAACATACCTAAAATCTGGAACCACCTCCCTTGGAACTATTCTGGAATGCTAGCCATCCCACACTTGGCCGAGTGTGCGATGTGCCTGATTACCCCTAGCCGTTTACATGTTGATCTCAGTTTTTAAAACATACTGTTAGAGTATAGTCTGGACTTACCCTGGAATCATGGATCACTTCTGGACTCATTTTTACTGGACTCATCTTGTACTGGAATCATCTAGTATTGGATTATATGGACTGGACCCACACTGGGATTACATTTTATACTGTCTGGACTATACCATGTTATTCTAGTTCAGCTAGTTTACTACAGTCTTCTTTGCCATGATTTCTTCTCTTGTTAGTTACTTTACTTCCCTTGTACCCTCACTTTTCTCTACATCATTATCTGTATAAAACTGCCATGCTCATCTGTATAACTGTCTAAAAACTGCTTTATAGTCTTTGTCATTTACTTGGGATTTCTAGATGAGATGTGCTCGTTCCTGTCCTGATTGGACCTGTTGAAAATATTACAGATGATACTCCTGACGACACATGCCCTACTTACTATGGACCTGGCGAGGGATTAGCTACCTTTGGTTCCGACTCTCAGGAGTGATTCAGGAGTTTAGCTAGTAGACTTACTTAGCTTTCATGTTTTGAGTTTGTTTGTATTAAACTGGGGATATTAGTTGTATTAGAGTTTGTTTGAGATATTGTTGTTATTATTTTAGTAGTTTAATTTTGTTGTTGTTAGTTGGTATCTAGATTTCTGTGTTATCTTATCGTGCTTAGACTGTGATTGAGTATATCATATCTTTTACTTGTCTTCCTTTCGGAGTTGAGATCTTGGCAAGTACATTATATACACTGCATGAGATTAGTTAGCAACCTAGGACAGCGTTCTACCGCCGACACTGCGGTGTTGGCTGGACGTACCCACTTCTCGTGCCCCTACACAGGGTGCGGGTCGTGACACATTTTTAGTGGTGGCCCATGCAGGTCGAGTTTATGTAGTGGTTTGAACTAGAATATCACTACAGCCTGTGATAGGATTTAAGGAATAGGCTTAGAGAGAGTGGATACTCAATCACAATTAGGAAATTTCCATGGATTTGAATCTACACTATTGTTCAAATCTGTATAATCTATTTCATATTGTCCTTTGATACTATCATCCTTGTACCGTTATTGACTTCCTTATTGATCTGTCTTCAGGATGGTGGAGACACGATCACAGCGTCTCGGTCCGGTGACACCACTGAGAGGTCTGCCACCTCTCGTCCAGCTCACCAGGACCCAGGGACCACAGCTCCCCTTACTCCAGCTCATGTGGAGCTTCTGCCACATTTGGGGTGCACCTCTACTTATTCGAGGGACCATCCCAGCTACCCCAGACATGCCTCCCCCACAGTTTCGTCAGCCACAGTTTCAGCAGCACCCAGCAGCAGTTCCAGTCGCAGATGCCATCTGGATTAG
>JANAVB010039970.1:0-37752 GCA_029216955.1 Iris pallida | reverse complement strand
CGGTTTCACTAGTCTACGACCGTTCTACACCATATTTTGAGTAGAACAACCTATCTATACTCGTTTTCACACACTCTACGTCTATTTTCACTATAGGTCATTTAGAATCACCCACAAAAACTCTTTTCACCATTCCACGCCTATTTTATGCCATAATTCAATTATAATTATCCACCGAATACACATTTTTATCATTCTACGCGCATTTTATCCCATATTTCGGTTATGATCCCTTATTGATGCTCGTTTTCACCATTATACGAGCATTTTAAACCTTAATTTGGTTACAAATTATATTTCTATACTCGTTTTCGCTAATCTATGCCCCCTTTTTTACCATATTTCGGTTAGAATCACGCATGTACACTCGGTTTCACCAATCTATGCCTAATTCACACCATATTCTGATTAGAACAACCCATCTATACTCGTTTTCACCATTCTACATCCATTTTCACCATATTTTGCTCCCATCAATACTCGTATTCACCATTCCACGCACTATACCATAATTCAATTATAATCACCCATCTAATACTCTTCTTCATCATTGTATGTGCATTTTATACCATATTTCAATTAGAATGACTCATTTATATTCATTTTCACTATTCTACGAGAATTTAATACCTTATTTCGGTTACAAATTATATTTCTATACCCGTTTGCACAAATCTACGCGATTGTTTTTACCATATTTTGGTTATAATCGCGTACCTACCCTCTTTTTCACCAATCTACCCCCACTTTACACCATATTTGATTAGAACCACCTATCTATACTTGTTTTCACAATTCTTAGCCTACCAAACACATTTTCGGTTATAATCACCCACAAATACTCGTTTTTTACCATTATAGGCCTATTTTATATCATATTTCAGTTATAATTACCCATCTAATACTCGTTTGCATCTTTGTATGCTCGTTCGGTACCATATTTCAACAAGAACCATACATTTATACTCGTTTTCACCATTCTACGTGCATTTTAAACCTTAACTCGATTTGAAATTACATTTCTATACTCGTTTCTACAAATCTACGCCACTTTTTAACCACGTTTCGGTTAGAATCACGCACCGACACTCGATTTTACCAATCTACCCTAATTCTACACCATATTTCGAAAGAACCACCCATCTACACTCGTTTTCACCATTCTACTCCTACTTTGTACCATAATTCAATGTAGATTGCCCGTTAATACTCATTTTCACCATTGTACTCGTATTTTATACCAAATTTCAACTAGAATCACACATTTATTTCTAAATTTCATTTCTATACCCGCTTCCACAAATCTATGCCACTTTTTTTTTACCATATTTCGGTTAGAATAACGCATCTACACTCGGTTTCACTAGTCTACGCCCGTTCTACACCATATTTTGAATAGAACAACCTATCTATACTCGTTTCCACCATTCTACGTCCATTTTCACTATAGGTCGTTTAGAATCACTCACAAAAACTCGTTTCACCATTCTACGCCAATTTTATGCCATAATTCAATTATAATTTCCCACCGAACACACATTTTTATCATTCTGCGCGCATTTTATCCCATATTTCAGTTAGGATCCCTTATTGATGCTCGTTTTCCACCATTATACGAGCCTTTTATTTTGGTCACAAATTATATTTCTATACTCGTTTTCGCTAATCTATGTCCCTTTTTTTTACCATATTTCGGTTAGAATCACGTATGTACACTCGGTTTCACCAATCTTCGCCTAATTCACACCATATTCTGATTTGAACCACCCATCTATACTCGTTTTCACCATTCTACATCCATTTTTACCATATTTTGCTTAGAATCACCCATCAGTACTCGTATTCACCATTCCACGCACTATACCATAATTCAATTATAATCACCCATCTAATACTCTTCTTCATCATCGTACGCGCATTTTATACCATATTTCAATAAGAATGACTTATTGATGCTCGTTTTCACCGTTCTACGAGAATTTGATACCTTATTTCGGTCACAAATTATATTTCTATACTCGTTTCCACAAATCTACGCAATTTTTTTACCATATTTCGGTTATAATCGTGCATCTACACTCTTTTTTCACCAATCTACCCCCACTTTACACCATATTTCGATTAGAACCACCTATCTATACTCGTTTTCACCATTCTTAGCCTACCAAAAGCATATTTCGGTTATAATCACCCACAAATACTCGTTTTCACTATTCTAGGCCTATTTTATATCATAATTCAGTTATAGTTACCCATCTAATACTAGTTTGCATCTTTGTATGCACGTTCGGTACCATATTTCAACAAGAACCACACATTTATACTTGTTTTCACCATTCTACGTGTATTTTAAACCTTACCTCGATTTGAAATTACATTTCTATTGTGAAACCCGTAAAATTTGGTTTTATTATTTTTAAAATTATGGAATTTTCTGGTGGATTTATTAGATGATAATTAGTTAAACTAGGTTATTAATATTATTGTTAATATTATTATTTAGTTTTCTTATTTTTATACAGCTTATTATTATTATTATTATTATTATTATTATTATTATTGCCTGTATTATTATAGTAGTTATTGTTATTGTTATTATTATTATTAATAGTATTTTTATTTTATTAGTCGGTAAGGAAAATTACTATTTTTGAAAATTAAAATAATGGATTTTTTTGTGTCCTGAACCCAGACCCGAACCCGTTCCCAATTCCCGAAACCCGAATCGGAACTAATTCCGAAACCGATCTCGATTTCGTATATAATTCATTAAGTTATTTATATATATTTATAAATCAAAAACCTTTTAAATGGAAACATTTATTTCATTCATTCCATTATCAAACTCTCTCTTTCACTCTCTGTTCTGGAACCGAAAAGCTTTCGGTTTTTTTTTCTTTCTTCATGGCACAACCGCCGCCGACCCGACTCCTCGGCTTCGACTTCCCCGACCGGCCGTCCTTTCCCTTTCCGGTAACTGCTCCTCCTCCTTCCCTATTTAATCCCCTCCTCCTCTCCATCCCTCCATCACCATTTCCCCTCTTTCCCTAAACTCGTGCCCTAGCTT
Organism: Iris pallida; assembly: GCA_029216955.1. Classification (NCBI taxonomy): domain Eukaryota; kingdom Viridiplantae; phylum Streptophyta; class Magnoliopsida; order Asparagales; family Iridaceae; genus Iris; species Iris pallida. Next base: position 34,685 of record JANAVB010039970.1, on the reverse strand, counting down.
CTGGAGCTCGAGCCGGAGCTCCACCACCCGACCGAGCCCGACCCCTCGTCGGTGCCCCATCACTGGCCGTCCCCGCGCGCGCGGCTTCCCCCGCGGCCGACTCCACCCGAGCCCGACCGCGCCCCCTCTCAGTCGGCCCGACCCCGTGCGGCTTTCCAGTCGCCGTCCCCGGCAACCCCCTGTCCAGCCGAAGCTGCCCCGACTGCCCCGCTGTAGCTCCCGCGAGGCCACCCTCACTGTCCGTACGCTTCCCGCACGTGCTTTCCGTTGCCGTCCCCGCACCGTGCTACTGACCGCGCACGTTTCTCGCGCATGTGTTCTGTCATTCCGTACCGTGTCCGTGCTGATGTTCGTACCCGTGACACTGTCCGGAGACTTCCGAGTCCGTGATGGCGCGTCCTGAGTCTGTGGCGTCCCTTCGGATTAGTCTCTTTCCTCTAATTGCATCTGAGAGCTCTAGCCGAGCAACCCAAGGTATATTTTCGTTGTCCCCGTATCCTTTTCGTAGTTGTCGATGATGATTTCGGTCCCTAATCCCGCAACTGGAATCGGTTTTGAGGTAGTGATTCCGATCCTTCGAAATTTTCGAACTTTCCTTCGGAAAAGTTCTGTAGATTTTCTTATTTGTGCTTCTGTTGGTTTTCTTGGAATTTTTCGAGTTAAATTCGGATATTTCCGAATCTATACTATTTTGGTTCTGTGAATTTTCGAAAATTTTCCGAACTTCGTTTCGGAATGTTCTGTGGTTTTGGCTTTATGGTGCTGTGGTTTGGATTCTTGGTTTTGAGTTCATAGTTGGTGATTAGTTCTTTCTGTGGTTTTGTTGGCTTGGCCTATGTTGGGAATTGGTTATGAGTTTTTGGTGGAATTAATTTCTGTGGTTTTCCTGGTTTGGGATAAATATTTTTGGTGTTGTTGGCACATTTTCCCAGTATTGGGTTGTCCCAAATATAGAGGAAATGCTGCCCAATTTTCGTGAAACTTTATATATATAATTCAAAATCAGTTTTCGAAAATATTTATTAAATGGATTTTTGGGCGACGACCGTACCAGTCAATGGGCCCTAGCGTAATGCAAACGAAACCGGTATTTTCGGACGTTGAGGCATTAGCTATTTGCAAACATGACTTTTGAACCAAATCTGAGACCCTTCCTTTATTATATAATTAAAATTAATTATATTTATTATTTAGAACTAGTTACTGGCCAAATCATATTTTGGTGCAGGGCCTCGGCCTGCTGAATGGATTGCTACCCAGCATTCAGAGTTCACCAGAAAATTTTAATTACTTTAAATTCGTGTAATTTATGTAAAGTGTTGTAAGGGCATAAGCCCAGTCTTTATTTCTTTCTCTGTGTTTTGTAATTGCGTATTTTAGTTTTGGTTTATTTTTGGTTATATTTTCTGGTTTCGTTAGTTATCGATAAGTGCGTTAATAATAAAAATGAATATTTATTTTAATATAGAAAATTAATATCATTTTCTCACATTAAATAACTAGGAAAAATTACAAGTTTGTTATTTAAACAAATTCACGTTCTTCTCATTTAAAGAAAAATATTACTTTTATATATAATATTACAAAATACTAAGTTTTGCCAAATAATCGGAAAATGCGATTTTCAATAAATGTTAAATTGATTTTTCTTCGTAAATTAATAACTAGTAAATCACATCGATAAACGTGTTCTGGTAGAATTTGTAAATAACATAAAACTGGATTAGGACCAATTCTAGAGATTGTAACTAGCACACCTAGATATGGTTTGACTTTGGTGCTAAGTCAGGATTTCTCAACTGTAGGATTTCGAGGACATATCTGATCTCCATCCCGGTATCAACATCCCTTTTCCAGTCAAAAACCAAGGCAAGTACGGTTATGTTTATTTGGCAATTTATTTAGTAATTATTATCTTGCATGCTTAAACCACATTGCTACACGAAACTCTCTCCTAGAGTTCAAATATTGATTGTGGAACTCTCTCATAGAGTTCAAATATTGATTGTTATTGTGGGGATATTGGGGGAGTAGTGTAGCGTGTATGACCAATACCCCTCATATTGCATATTTATTGTGCGAGCTTACCCCTCTTACACATGGGGATAAGCCGTATCGTATCACTAGGATACTATTGTACAACCCAAGCCGGTCATAGTCGTTACCTATTAAAATCACATTATTTTCAATTGTTGAAAAAATTACTGGAAAATATTGTTCAAGTATTTCAAAATGTTTAAAATTGTAAATTTCCATTATTATTTGAATTGTTAGATATTCATAATTGTACTTGCTCCCTCCTGACTGGAGACCCAACTTTTTTAGGAAGCATTGATGATCCTGAGCTGTATCCTGTGGTGTTATACGAGTCCCAATTGGAAGACGGTGATCTCGAGGCTAATGAGCCGACTGCTTAAATGTTACTTCTTCTTTTCTAGTTTAAGGAAAGTTGTGTTAATTCAGTTTTGATTATCAGTTGTATCTTTCTTGTATTGAACAAAATTTTTATAAATATTCGAAGTATTAAAGTTGTGACAAATTTAGATTCTGTTGTTGAGATTACCTGCCAGTGGATACAGCTTACAGTCGCCGTCTCAACAACGGTGAAGGCTGGACAAGATCCGATTCGACCCAACAATTTGGGATCGGGTCGTGACTTATTGACTTATTGATGCCCGTTTTCACTATTCAATAAGAATGACTTATTGATGCTCGTTTTCACCGTTCTACGAGAATTTGATACCTTATTTCGGTCACAAATTATATTTCTATACTCGTTTCCACAAATCTATGCGATTTTTTTACCATATTTCGGTTATAATCGCGTATCTACACTCTTTTTTCACCAATCTACCCCCACTTTACACCATATTTCGATTAGAACCACCTATCTATACTCGTTTTCACCATTCTTAGCCTACCAAAAGTATATTTCAGTTATAATCACCCACAAATACTCGTTTTCACCATTCTAGGCCTATTTTATATCATAATTCAGTTATAGTTACCCATCTAATACTAGTTTGCATCTTTGTATGCTCGTTCTGTACCATATTTCAACAAGAACCACACATTTATACTCGTTTTCACCATTCTACGTGCATTTTAAACCTTACCTCGATTTGAAATTACATTTCTATACTCGTTTCCATAAATCTACTCCACTTTTTAACCACGTTTCGGTAAGAATCACGCACCTACACTCGATTTTACCAATCTACCCCATTTCTATGCCACTTATTTTACCATATTTCGGTTAGAATCACACGTCTACACTCGGTTTCACTAGTCTACGCCCGTTCTACACCATATTTTGAATAGAACAACCAATCTATAATCGTCGTATTCACCACTCTACGTCTATTTTCAATATAGGTCGTTTAGAATCACCCACAAAAACTCGTTTCACCATTCCACGCCTATTTTATGCCATAATTCAATTATAATTACCCACCAAATACACATTTTTATCATTCTACGCGCATTTTATCCCATATTTCAGTTAGGATCTCTTATTGATGCTCGTTTTCACCATTATTCGAACATTTTATACCTTATTTTGGTTACAAATTATATTTCTATACTCGTTTTCGCTAATCTATGCCACTTTTTTTTACCATATTTCGGTTAGAATCACGCATGTACACTCGGTTTCACCAATCTACGCCTAATTCACACCATATTCTGATTAGAACCACCCATCTATACTCGTTTTCACCATTGTACATCCATTTTCACCATATTTTGCCTAGAATTACCCATCAATACTCGTATTCACCATTCCATGGATTATACCATAATTCAATTATAATCGCCCATCTAATACTCTTCTTCATCATCGTACGCGTATTTTATACCATATTTCAATTAGAATGACTCATTTATCCTCGTTTTTAACTTTCTACGAGAATTGGATACCTTATTTCGGTTACAAATTATATTTCTATACTCCTTTCCACAAATATACGCGATTGTTTTAACATTATTTTAATTATAATCGCACATCTACACTCTTTTTCACCAATCTGCCCCACTTTACACCATATTTCGATTAGAACTACCTATCTATACTCGTTTTCACCATTCTTAGCCTACCAAAAGCATATTTCGGTTATAATCACCCACAAATACTCGTTTTCACCATTCTAGGCCTATTTTATATCATATTTCAGCTATAGTTACCCATCTAATACTAGTTTGCACCTTTGTATGCTCGTTCGGTACCATATTTCAACAAGAACCACACATTTATACTCGTTTTCACCATTCTTCATGTATTTTAAACCTTACCTCGATTTGAAATTACATTTCTATGCACGTTTCCAAAAATCTATGCCACTTTTTAACCACGTTTCGGTTAGAATCACGCACCTACACTCGATTTTACAAACCTACCCCAATTCTACGCCATATTTCGAATAGAACCACCCATCTATACTCGTTTTCATCATTCTACGTCCATTTTTATAATATATCAGTTACAATCACCCACCAAACTCGTTTTCCACCATTCTACGCCTACTTTGTACCATAATTCAATGCAAATTGTCCGTTAATACTCATTTTTATCATTGTACTCACATTTTATACCAAATTTCAACTAGAATCACACATTTATTTCTAAATTTTATTTCTATACCCGCTTCCACAAATCTATGCCACTTTTTTTTACCCAATTTCGGTTAGAATCACGCGTCTACACTCGGTTTCACTAGTCTACGCCCGTTCTACACCATATTTTGAATATAACAATCTATCTATACTCGTTTTCACCACTCTACTTCCATTTTCACTATAGGTCGCCTAAAATCACCCACAAAAACTTGTTTCAACATTCCACGCCTATTTTATGCCATAATTTAATTATAATTACCCACCGAATACGCATTTTTACCATTCTACGCGCTTTTTATCCCATATTTTAGTTAGGATCCCTTATTGATGCTCGTTTTCACCATTATACGAACAGTTTATACCTTATTTTGGTTACAAATTATATTGCAATACTCGTTTGCCACTTTTTTTTACCATATTTCGGTTAGAATCATGTATGTACATTCGGTTTCACCAATCTATACCTAATTCACACCATATTCTGATTAGAACCACCCATCTATACTCGTTTTCACCATTCTACATACATTTTCACCATATTTTGCCTAGAATCACCCATTAATACTCGTATTCACCATTCCATGCACTATACCATAATTCAATTATAATCACCCGTCTAACGCTCTTCTTCATCATTGTACGCGCATTTTATACCATATTTCAATTAGAATGACTCATTTATACTCGTTTTCACCATTCTACGAGAATTTGATACCTTATTTCGGTTACAAATTATATTTCTATACCCATTTCCACAAATCTACGCGATTGTTTTAACATTATTTCGGTTATATTTGCGCATCTACACCCTTTTTCACCAATCTGCCCCCATTTTACACCATATTTTGATTAGGACCACCTATCTATATTTGTTTTCACTATTCTTATCCTACCAAAAGTATATTTCGGTTATAATCACCCACAAATACTCCTTTTTACAATTCTAGGCCTATTTTATATCATATTTCAGTTATAGCTACCCATCTAATACTAGTTGGCATCTTTGTATGCTCGTTCAGTACCATATTTCAACAAGAACTACACATTTATACTCGTTTTCACCATTCTACGTGCATTTTAAACCTTACCTCGATTTGAAATTACATTTCTATACTCGTTTCCACAAATCTGCACAACTTTTAAACCACGTTTCGGTCAGAATCACGCACCAACACTCGATTTTACCAATCTACCCCAATTCTACGCCATATTTCAAATAGATCCACCTATCTATACTCGTTTTCACCATTCTACATCCATTTTCACTATAGGTCATTTAGAATCAGCCACAAAAACCCGTTTCACCATTCCACGCCTATTTTATGCCATAATTCAATTATAATTACCAACCGAATACACATTTTTATCATTCTACGCGCATTTTATCCCTTATTCCAGTTAGAATCCCTTATTGATACTCGTTTTCACCACTATATGAGCATTCTATACCTTATTTTGGTTACAAATTATATTGCTATACTCGTTTTCGCTAATCTATGTCACTTTTTTTTTACCATATTTCGGTTAGAATCACGCACGTACACTCGGTTTCACCAATATATGCCGAATTTACACCATATTTCGGTTAGAACCACCCATATATACTCGTTTTCACCATTCTACATCCATTTTCACCATACTTTGCTTAGAATCCCCAATCAGTACTTGTATTCACCATTCCATGCACTATACGATAATTCAATTATAATCACCCATCTAATACTCTTCTTCATCATTCTACGTGCATTCTATACCATATTTCAATTAGAACAACCCATCTATACTCGTTTTCACCATTCTACGTCCATTTTTACAATATATCAGTTACAATCACCCACCAAACTCGTTTTCACCATTCCACGCCTACTTTGTACCATAATTCAATGCAAATTGCCCGTTAATACTCATTTTCATCATTGTACTCGCATTTTATACCAAATTTCAACTAAAATCACACATTTATTTCTAAATTATATTTCTATACCCGCTTCCACAAATCTATGCCACTTTTTTTTTACCACATTTCGGTTAGAATCACGCATCTACACTCGATTTCACTAGTCTACGTCCGTTCTACACATATATTGAATAGAACAACCTATCTGTACTCGTTTCCACAATTCTACGTCCATTTTCACTATAGGTCGTTTAGAATCACTCACAAAAACTCGTTTCACCATTCCACGCCTATTTTATGCCATAATTCAATTATAATTACCCACCGAATAAACATTTTTATCATTCTATGCGTATTTTATCCCATATTTCAGTTAGAATCCCTTATTGATACTCGTTTTCACCACTATACGAGCATTCTATACTTTATTTTGGTTACAAATTATATTGCTATACCCGTTTTCGCTAATCTATGCCATTTTTTTTTACCATATTTCGGTTAGAATCACGCAGGTACACTCAGTTTCACCAATCTATGCCGAATTTACACCATATTTTGGTAAGAACCACCCATCTATACTCGTTTTCACTATTCTACATCCATTTTCACCATACTTTGCTTAGAATCACCAATCAGTACTCGTATTCACCATTCCACGTACTATACCATAATTCAATTATTATCACCCAACTAATACTCTTCTTCATCTTTGTACGCGCATTCTATACCATATTTCAATTATAACAACCCATCTATACTCGTTTTCACCATTCTACGTCCATTTTTATAATATATCTGTTACAATCACCCACCAAACTCGTTTTTACCATTCCACGCCTACTTAGTACCATAATTCAATGCAAATTGCCCGTTAATACTCATTTTCATCATTGTACTCACATTTTATACCAAATTTTAACTAGAATCACACATTTACTTCTAAATTTCATTTCTATACCGGCTTCCACAAGTCTACGCCACTATTTTTTACCATATTTCAGTTAGAATCACGCATCTACACTCGGTTTCACTAGTCTACGCCCATTCTACACCATATTTTGAATAGAACAACCTATCTATACTCGTTTCCACCATTCTATGTCCATTTTCACTATAGGTCGTTTAGAATCACTCACAAAAACTCGTTTCACCATTCCACGCCTATTTTATGCCATAATTCAATTATAATTACCCACCGAATAAATATTTTTATCATTCTTGTTGGCCCATTCCATGGTCATACCCGATTTTAATAATCGACATGAACTTAAGTCAGTACACAAAATATAAGAACTGCTGCTAATCATTTCAGGACTTGTGAAATCAATATCAACAAGCGTACTACTGCATCATCAAGCATGTAAATCATCAGTCTGAAGCTTACTTTCATTGGAATCCAGTCCGAGTCATTATACAATTTATTATGTATTTTATCTTTATTGAGTCTAGGATATAAATTGTAAGATCGACTGGGTAATACTGGCTTTGGTTAATCTTAGTCCACTTTTCTATACAGCCTACCTATCCTTATTCCATCTACCAAAAAGTTCTATTTCATTCTGCAACAACTTTTTACAAATGTTTAACATTTTTTCTAGACAGAACTCAAACCGAGTTCGGCCAGAGTTCGGTCCGAACTCTGCCCGAGTTCGGTCTGTTTAAATTTAAATATTTGTTGCCTCCAAATCTGCATGCAACGTTCTTAGGCAAAAATTTTACATCAGAACTCTGCCCGAGTTCGGTCCTAGAAAACACCTATAAATAGAAGAGAATTTTTCATTCCAAATCACTCATTCATTCTTCATCTTCTCTTCTCTATTCAACAAGTGTTTTCATCCGATCAAAACCTTTCATATCATACCTACACTTCTCTTAGCCAAAAGCCAGTAATATCTATTTCGATCTAGAGTCTTTTGGTTGTCAAGAGTTGTAAAGAGGTTGTTCAAAGTACAAAAATTATCTCTGTTGTAGAGCCGATCATGCGCTCGTCACCAAGCACGGTGTTGTGAAGTTGGTCGTGCACTTGTCACCAAGCACGGTGTTGTAAGAGACTACAAGCTCTCAATTAGCTTGTGCCTTAGTGGATTAACATCGAGCAAGAGTACTCGAGACTGGATTAGTCCTCTCAGAGGGATACCAGTATACATCGCTGTGTCACTGAGTTTGATCTATCTCTTGCTATATTTATTTACTGTCTCTTATTCACTGTCATAGTTATCTGTTTATAATTTTAAAATTGGTGATTATTTTTCGCTGCACTCGCACTCACTCTATTCCACCCCCCTCTAGAGGTGCTCAACGGTCCTACAATTCTACGCGTATTTTATCCCATATTTCAGTTAGAATCCCTTATTGATACTCGTTTTTACCACTATACGAGCATTCTATGCCTTATTTTGGTTACAAATTATATTGCTATACTCGTTTTCGCTAATCTATGCCACTTTTTTATACCATATTTTGGGTAGAATCTTGCAGGTACACTCGGTTTCACCAATCTATGCCGAATTTATACCATATTTTGGTAAGAACCACCCATCTATACTCATTTTCACCATTCTACATCCATTTTTACCATACTTTGCTTAGAATCACCAATTAGTACTCGTATTCACCATTCCACGCACTATACCATAATTCAATCTAGAAATTGCTGAGAAACCCAATTTTGGGGTTGGTTTTTATGAAAAACCCACCTGCATGTTGGGTTTTATGAAATGCCCAGAATTATATATTTCCACGTTAAGTATTCCAAGATTCCCTTTAGATGCTCTGTATTTATAAAATTAATACCATAACTACCCCTCTGCACAAACTCAGATCTGGATTGCGATTCTCTTCTTCTTCTTCTTCTTCTTCTTCTTCTTCTTCATGAGAGATCTGAATTCCATTGCTCTCATCTTCAGCAGAGATCGCAAAGATCGTTCGTAGTTCACCATACTTTTTTTTAGTCGAACTCCGATCATCGCTCATCTTCTTCTTCTTCTTCTTCTCCGACAATTAGGTCAATTATGGAGAGAAGATCTTCTTCTTCCTTTTTATAAGAGTTAGCATCGTTTTGAAAGAAGAACGAAAACTCGTGAATCTTTATTCATGTCAAATTTCTTTTCATAAAACAAAAAAATAAAAAATTAGGTTTCTGTCAACTGTTTTCCGTCGAGATCACACGAAGAATAGTCATTCTCCTGCATTTTTAACAAGAAGAATGTCATTCTCCGTGTTGAATGGCATTCTCCGTGTTTCTAACACGGAGAATGACCATTCTCCTGTGTTTTAACATTTGAATGACCATTCTCCGTGTCATTAAATACGGAGAATGTCATTCTCCGTGTTATTTAGCATGGAGAATGTCATTCTCCGTGTTATTTAGCACGGAGAATAGCCATTGTTCGTGTAATTTAGAAACGGAGAATGCCATTCTCCGTACTAAATTACACGAATAATGGTCATTTTCCTACGTTTTAACACTGGGAATAACCATTCTCCGTGTAAATTAACACGGAGAATGTCATTCTCCGTTTTGATTAAGACGGAGAATGCCAAGCTCCGTTTTATTTAACACGGAGAATGCCATTCTCCGTGTTTCTAACACGAAGAATGGCCATTCTCCTGCGTTTTAACACTGGAATGACCATTCTCCGTGCTAAATTACACGGAGAATGGCCATTCTCCGTTTTATTTAACACGGAGAATGGCATTCTCCGTGTTTCTAACACGGAGAATGACCATTCTCCTGCATTTTAACACTGGAATGACCATTCTCCGTGCTAAATTACACGGAGAATGGCCATTCTCCGTTTTATTTAACACGGAGAATGGCATTCTCCGTTTTATTTAACACATAGAATGGCATTCTCCGTGTTTCTAATACGGAGAATGGCCATTCTCCTGCGTTTTAACACTGTAATGACCATTCTCCGTGCTAAATTACACGGAGAATGACCATTCTCCGTGCTAAATTAAGACGAAGAATGACCATTCTTCGTATAATTTAGCACGGAGAATGGCCATTCTCCGTGTAAATTAAGACGGAGAATGCCATTCTCCGTGTTACTAACACAGAGAATGACTATTCTCCGTGTAAATTAAGACGGAGAATGACATTCTCCTTGTTACTAACACGGAGAATGGCCACCCTCATGCGAAATTAACATTTTTCGTGTTCTTACACTGAGAATGATCATTCTCCTGTATTTTATGGTCAGTTGAAACTTTGAAGGGCCATAACTTTTGACTGGGAGGTCGAAACGAGGCCCGGTTTGTCCCAAAATGAGCGTATCTTTGAGGAGCCTGAAAATAACAGCTTTTTCGTTAGACGGCCTTTCGAAATTTTAGAATCGCAAAAAAATGATGTTTGGACCTCCGTTTTAGCACTTTTGTCGTATGTCTCGGTCTTTCCGAAATTTTTCGACAAGTTTTTGAAGATTTTTGAGGATAAAACCTAGATTCGAAAGTGAGCAGCGTATGGAAGAAGATGAAGTATCGAAACATTTTTTTAAGAGTAGTTTTGTGGGTGTTTTCAATAAATTAGAAGGAAGGGCAAAAAGGTCATTCGGAACCCTTTTTATATATTTTTTGCTAATTCTGGGCACGCGATGAAATGTTATTGTGCGGTGGGTTTTTCATAAAACTTTTTCGTTTTTTGGGCATTTCATAAATTTCCCCTAATTCAATTATAATCACCCATCTAATACTCTTCTTCATCATTGTACGCGCATTCTATACCATATTTCAATTAGAACAACCCATCTATACTCGTTTTCACCATTCTACGTCAATTTTTACAATATATCAGTTACAATCACCCACCAAACTCGTTTTCACCATTCCACGCCTACTTTGTACCATAATTCTATGCCACTTTTTTTACCACATTTCGGTTAGAATCACGCAGGTACACTCAGTTTCACCAATCTATGCCGAATTTACACCATATTTTGGTAAGAACCACCCATCTATACTCGTTTTCACCATCCTACATCCATTTTCACCATACTTTGCTTAGAATCACCAATCAGTACTCGTATTCACCATTCCACGTACTATACCATAATTCAATTATTATCACCCATCTAATACTCTTCTTCATCATTGTACGCGCATTCTATACCATATTTCAATTATAACAACCCATCTATACTCGTTTTTACCATTCTACGTCTATTTTTAAAATATATCAGTTACAATCACCCACCAAACTCGTTTTTACCATTCCACGCCTACTTAGTACCATAATTCAATGCAAATTGCCCGTTAATACTCATTTTCATCATTGTACTCGCATTTTATACCAAATTTTAACTAGAATCACACATTTACTTCTAAATTTCATTTCTATACCGGCTTCCACAAGTCTACGCGACTATTTTTTACCACATTTCAGTTAGAATCACGCATCTACACTCGGTTTCACTAGTCTACGCCCATTCTACTCCATATTTTGAATAGAACAACCTATCTATACTCGTTTCCACCATTCTACGTCCATTTTCACTCTAGGTCGTTTAGAATCACCCACAAAAACTCGTTTCACCATTCCACGCATTTTTTATGACATAATTCAATTATAATTACCCACCGAATACACATTTTTATCATTCTACGCGTATTTTATCCCATATTTCAGTTAGAATCCCTTATTGATACTCATTTTCACCACTATACGAGCATTTTATACCTTATTTTGGTTACAAATTATATTGCTATACTCATTTTCGCTAATTTATGCCATTTTTTTTACTATATTTCGGTTAGAATCACGTAGGTACACTCGGTTTCACCAATCTATGCCGAATTTACACCATATTTTGGTAAGAACCACCCATCTATACTCGTTTTCACCATTCTACATCCATTTTCACCATACTTTGCTTAGAATCACCAATCAGTACTCGTATTCACCATTCCACGTACTATACAATAATTCAATTATAATCACCTATCTAATACTCTTCTTCATCATTGTACGCATATTCTATACCATATTTCAATTAGAACAACCCATCTATACTCGTTTTCACCATTCTACATCCATTTTTACAATATATCAGTTACAATCACCCACCAAACTCGTTTTCCACCATTCCATGCCTACTTTGTACCAAAATTCAATGCAAATTGCCCGTTAGTACTCATTTTCATCATTGTACTCGCATTTTATACCAAATTTCAACTAGAATCGCATATTTACTTCTAAATTTCATTTCTATACCCGCTTCCACAAGTCTACGCCACTTTTTTTTACCACATTTCAGTTAGAATCACGCATCTACACTCGGTTTCACAAGTCTACGCCCGTTCTTCACCATATTTTGAATAGAACAACCTATCTATACTCGTTTCCACCATTCTACATCCATTTTCACTATAGGTCGTTTAGAATCACTCACAAAAACTCGTTCATCACCATTCCACGCCTATTTTATGCCATAATTCAATTATAATTACCCACCGAATAAACATTTTTATCATTCTTGTTGGCCCATTCCATGGTCACACCCGATTTAATAATCGACATGAACTTAAGTCAGTACACAAAATATACAAATTGCTGCTAATCATTTCAGGACTTATGAAATCAATATCAACAAGCGTACTACTGCATCATCAAGCACGTAAATCATCAGTCTGAAGCTTACTTTTATTGGAATCCAGTCCGAGTCATTTTATAATTTATTATGTATTTTATCTTTATTGAGTCTAGGATATAAATTGTAAGATCGACAGGGTAATACTGGCTTTGGTTAATCTTAGTCCACTTTTCTATGCAGCCTACCTATCCTTATTCCATCTACCAAAAAGTTCTATTCCATTATGCAACAACCTTTTATAAATGTTTAACATTTGTTCTAGACAGAACTCAAACCGAGTTCAGCCCAAGTTCGGTCTGTTTAAATTCAAATATTTGTTGCCTCCAAATCTGCATGCAACTTTCCTACGCAAAATCTTTGCATCAGAACTTTGCCAGAACTCTGTCCGAGTTCGGTCCTAGAAAACACCTATAAATAGAAGAGAATTTTTTATTCCAAATCACTCATTCATTCTTCATCTTCTCTTCTCTATTCAATAAGTGTTTTCATCCGATCAAAACCTTTGATATGACACCTACACTTCTCTTAGCCAAAAGCCGGTAATATCTATTTCAATCTAGAGTCTTTTGGTTGTCAAGAGTTGTAAAGAGGTTGTTCAAAGTACAGAAATTATCTCTGTTGTGGAGCCGGTCGTGCGCTCGTCACCAAGCACGATGTTGTGAAGTTGGTCGTGCACTTGTCACCAAGCACGGTGTTGTAAGAGACTACAAGCTCTCAATTAGCTTGTGTCTTATTAGATTAACATCGAGCAAGAGTACTCGAGACTGGATTAGTCCTCTCAGAGGGATACCAGTATACATCGCTGTGTCACTGAGTTTGATCTCTCTATCTCTTGCTATATTTATTTATTGTCTCTTATTCACTACCATAGTTATCTGTTTATAATTTTAAAATTTGTGATTATTTTCTGCTACACTCGCACTTACTCTATTCCACCCCCCTCTAGAGGTGCTCAATGATCCTACAATTCTACACAAATTTTATCCCATATTTCAGTTAGAATCCCTTATTGATACTCGTTTTCACCACTATACGATCATTCTATACCTTATTTTGATTACAAATTATATTGCTATACTCGTTTTCCGCTAAACTATGCCACTTTTTTTACCATATTTCGGTTAGAATCATGCAGGTACACTCGGTTTCACCAATCTATGCCGAATTTACACCATATTTTGGTTAGAACCACCCATCTATACTCGTTTTTACCATTCTACATCCATTTTCACCATACTTCGCTTAGAATCACCAATCAGTACTCGTATTCACCATTCCACATACTATACCATAATTCAATTATAATCACCCATCTAATACTCTTCTTTATCATTGTACGCGCATTCTATACTGTTTGCAAAAACAAAAAGTTTAGATGTATTGTGCTCGCATTCTATACTCCTCTAGCATGATTATATTTCCTATCCTGTTATGATTTGTTGAGATGTATTGTGCTCGCTCCTGTCCTGACTGGACCTATTGAAAATTTTACAGAGAATGATGAGGCTCTGGTGTCTACCCATTTTGGTGCAGCTTAGACAACACTTGTGACTTGGACCCAATTGCAGTAGAGGATCTACCACCAGTGGTTTAGACTGCTAGCTTAGACTCTTACCTTGTCTTTCTTATTAATACATTATTGTATATGTACTGGGAGTTTGTTTTACCTGATGTTTATGGAGATGTCATCTTAAACACTTAGACTTCTATCTGATTGTATCTCTGTGGATTCATTTTGTTCCATATCTATCTATCTTTTTATTGTACTCTACCTTAGATGTGATTGAGACTGTATTGCTATGTCACCTCCATTCGGAGTGTATATACTGTACAGGTACCTTATATATTGTTAGATGATTGACCTAGGAGAGCATTCTACCGCCGACACTGCGGCGTAGGCTGGACGTACCCACGTCTCGTGCCCTTACTCTAGGGTACGGGTCGTGACATTTTCAAGTCCAAAAGATGAGGACTTCTTCAGTGCTTTGTCAAAGCGAACAGGTTGCTTCCCCTTATCTGCTGATGTTGGTTTAGGAGGAGATGGTTCAACCACAGGCAGGGATGTAGATGGTATATTCTCAGCAGGAGAAGATGATGTAGGAAGAGCATCAGGAGATGGAGCAGGATTCTCTTGATTTTTGGGATATTCCCGAAGATAGGGTTTCCCAGATCTAGTGCCTATTAGAATTTCTTCTTCTGTTACTGGTTCAAAGGATACCATGTTGCAGTTCTTAGATTTGGTGTGCTTCTTTTGCTTAGAAGAGGAAGGCGTTTCAAACTCTGCTACTAAATCTGGATGAATCCACATGATCTCTCCTCAGTCAGTCAATAGTGGAATAAGATCTTCATTTTGAGGAGGTGAGAGATTAACGATCTCAAGAGTAGTCCTTGGAATGGGGACAACACCATCTTGTACAAGTTGTGGTGGAAAATCACCGAATTGTAGAGAAACCACATTAGCGGTCACCGTTTTCTCGTCCTATTGAAGAGTAATTGCTCCAGAATTGACCAACCCCTGGATTTTGTCCTTGAGCACATAACATACTCTGGTGGGATGCCGTACAAATCTGTGATAAACACAATATTTAGGGTGATCGGTTTTACCCACTTCTTCTGGCCATTTTGCCTCTAGAAGTTGAAGTTTATTGCTTTTGATCAAGCAATCGAAGATGCTCAAACTATCACCTTCATCGAAAGAATACTCTTCCTTTGGACGAGTTGTCTTCTGTGGTGGTGCTGATGGAGTGGGTGCTGTCTGAGCGACGTTGACAGCCAAAGACTCTTTGCCCTTGAGATTGATGGTCAGTATTTCTTTACTCTTGCGGTTATTCTGACGATTATTACCCCCGGGTGTAGAATGTTCGTCTTGGTTAGGATGAGTCATCTGAACTCCTAACTGTTTAAACTTTTTGGCACTAACCTCTGCCGCCTTTGCATTTACAATAAAAGAAGGCCAATCCTAGAATTGTGTAGATCCTGTCCACATACTGATAATAGACAACAAGTTTGATTTGCAAGTGTCTATTGTTACAGCAGATTTTGTGTGCCTCTCGGCGGAATCTTTCAATAAAACTTTTCGTGGATTCATTGTGCCTCTGTTTAATCTTAATGAGGACAGACATTGTCATATCGTTGACTCCCTCATAAAACTGTTCCAAGAACATTTGCTTGAAACCAGCAAAAGAAGTTATGCAGCCATCAGGCAAGCTGCGATACCAGCAATATGCTGCGTCGGCTAAACAACCGACGAACACTCTGGTAAGGAGAGCATCATTTGGTTGTAATTGATCAGTCATCACCTCAAAATGATTGATGTACTGACTTGGAAAGGTACTGCCATCAAACAACATAATGGTGGGAAGCTTGTATTTAGGAGGGAATGGAACTTCCTTCCATTCTGTAGGATACGGTTGCTTTATGCCCAGTCTTTGTAGGCCATCCTTCTGCTTGAAGGCCTCAAACTGAGTGCGTAATAGTTTCACAGCTTCATTAGCGTCCCCTGATGTTTGGGAATTTATGGGTTGGTTAGAAGTATTATGAGGAGGAACCGCGTGGTAATTACCACCCCCAGCACCAGACTGACTGGGATCAGCTTGAATTGGCACAGAGGCAACTTGAGGAGGTGGTACCCCCAGACTAACAGGTACAGAAGATGCTATAAGCTCAGGATTTATAGCAGAATTTACAATCGGTGGCACTGTATATTGAGCCACGATTATAGTGTGTATGCTAGCAACCATTTCTGCCATGGTCTTCAATTTGTCCTCTAGCGCAATAATTTGTTGCTCTTGATTAGTTGATGTAGAGGCATCTTGATCTTCCGTAATAGTATATGCCGCCACTTTTCTTGCAGCTATTGATGAGATAGTTCGTTTAGAACTTTCACTGTCTGCATCAAACTCTGAGAAAGAGTCCTCTCCTACATGAGTGATTGGGAGATCTTCTTGATTAAAGACACCTTGGTTCAAGTGTCGATTTCTCGATATAGTGTATTGAAAGACACCATCACTAGATGCATGAATCTGATCTAAGTATTGCTGACTGGGATTATGGGATGCATTACGTCTTGGACGTTTCCCACCCCAGTGCCTTGAGAAGTCATGTTGATAGAAGCATATAATAGCTCTTCTTCGTCTTCTATTATATGTTCAAGAGTTGGAGCATAGTTCATACGATCGAAGACAGATCGCCGAGCCGATTGGCAACAACAGTTGATGACGACTTCATGAAGGCAGTGGCGATCTGAAGCATAATTTGGGGGTGAGGAAGACATCCTTGTAATCTTCCGTCTTTGTGTAAGACGTTGCCGGAGATCAGTTACAACTACAGGACGAAAAAAAGTTGGAGGAACATATTCCTAAATGATGTTAGGAACATGTCTCATATTCTTCAGATGTTTTGTTCCCTGAGTGTACAAATATGTACTCAACTCATTAGCATAAGTGGTTGGGTCCTTCTTTCAAACTTTGGCTTCTGGTATAGGTTGGCCTTTGGCATAGGGTTCTTACGTTTCACCAAAGTTGATACTGGTTGACGCCTTTTGAGATAAGCGCATAAATCAGAAAATTCTGATCCAGGTGTCTCTGTTTGTGATACGCTCAATTTTCCTTGCTTAGATCTTGAAATTTGCAAGGTGGAAAGGTTTTGATCAAACCCCATAGGGGTAGGTAAGATACCTTTTTGATCAGTATTCTTTCCGATATCAGAGATCCGAAGACCTCTGTTTCAAGGAATAGAATCTGATGTGTCTTCCTCTGAGTCATAGACCAGGAAAGTTTGAGAAAAGACCAAAGGGTGCTTTCCTTTATTTTGTAGAGGGTTAGCTAAGAAGCGTTCCCCTTTGTTCTGTTGTGAGACCATTTTAGGCACGGATTGTGCCAATTGAGGAAGTGTCAAAGGACTCTTCCCTTTGTTCTGTCTAGTATTGGCACTAGAACATTGATTCTCCAAGTTCAGACTTGAGAATTAGAAGAGGGAATAGCCAAATAGTTCCCTTGGGTTGCGCCAAAGCAATAGACTGCGCTTGAGTTACTGATTGCTTGGGTTGCGCCATAGTCCTATGGGCTACTGGTTGCACCCTAGTAATATAGGCTACTGGTGGCGTCTTGGCAGCAACATGGGTAGTAGACTGCACGCGGGCAGCAGAAAGAGTGAATTGTGGCCTGGCAGCAGAAGCAGGCTGTGCCGGAGCTACTGAGGCAGATTGCGCCGTGGCCACTGAGCACTCAAGTTATGCCTGGGCAACACCAACTGCGGGAGATTTAGGAGTCCACACAGTCCTGTTCTTGGCGATAGCCACAGTGCGCTTGTTGCTCTTGGCATTGATCATATTCTCGCAGGCTGTCTGGTTGACTTGAACAAGCAGAGTCTTCTGTGTCTTGCCGATTGACGCAGTGTCACATTGAATTGTCACCTTCTCGTCGGAGGAGAAAGTCGTCCCCAGCAGAGTCGCCATTTTGTTTGCAAAAACAAAAAGTTTTATTCCAAACTTGTAAAAGAATAGTATAAAGTACAATAAATTCTGGGAAAGTACAACTGTAGAAATCTGATCAGAAGACGATCACTTTATCCCTTGGACTATGTGAACTTGAAGACTGTAGCCTCTGGAGAATGCAGCAGCAATTTTGCAAGAGTTCTTGATCTCTGTGCGTTTGTATCTGATCATTTCACAATGATTGGAAACTCTATTTATAGAGTTCAGGAAATAACTGTTTTAGCAGTTATTCTCATGTGCGCGAAGCTGGATTGTGCCATATTGGGTTGCGCCAACCTCCTGTTGTGCCAACTTTCATTCAGTTATAAGTCGTGTACTAACTGTATTTAGACGCATGGCATCATGTGATTGAGATGCGCGTGGTCGTGTACAGGATAGTAGACACATCTCGAGAGATTAGTGGCATGTGCGCCACGTCATCCTGCTTTATAATTGAAAATTGTCTTAACTTTATCAGGTTGCAGGAGCTTCGGTCAACTGTACCTGATTGAGCTGTGCCTAGACACGTGGCAGCTTTTGAGCAGAAGTCATTCTGATTACGTCTAGGCACAACTAAATATTTTGTCTGGATTGCGCCTAGGCGCAACTTACAAAGTGTACAGGACAGCTGTCAACCAACTCCCCTCGAGCAGCACAATTCATGGGATTCGAAGAGATTTTCCTCGTTCACTGTGCTGTCAATTGTCAGTGTTGTCAGGTAATGATGGCTATTAAATGCTAGACGCCACGTAGATTTTGGTGCAACATAATTGGGCGCAGTCTGATATATGGCGCAACCTGTTCAGCGGCGCAGTTCATTATATATCAGTGGTGCAACCTGATTTTTGGGGCGCAACTTGATCACTGGTTTGTAGATTCATGGCGCAACTTGATTTTTAGGCCCTACATATACCATATTTCAATTAGAACAACCCATCTATACTCATTTTCACCATTCTACGTCCATTTTTACAATATATCAGTTACAATCACCCACCAAACTCGTTTTCACCATTCCACGCCTACTTTGTACCATAAATCTATGCCACTTTTTTTACCACATTTCGGTTAGAATCACGCATCTACACTTGGTTTCACTAGTCTACGCCCGTTCTACACCATATTTTTAAGAGAACAACCTATCGATACTCGTTTCCACCATTCTACGTCCATTTTCACTATAGGTCATTTAGAATCACCTACAAAAACTCGTTTCACCATTCCACGCCTATTTTTATGACATAATTCAATTATAATTACCCACTGAATACACATTTTTATCATTCTACGCGCATTTTATCCCATATTTTAGTTAGAATCCCTTATTGATACTCGTTTTCACCACACTATACGAGCATTCTATACCTTATTTTGGTTACAAAATATATTGCTATAATCGTTTTCGCTAATCTATGCCACTTTTTTTACCATATTTCGGTTAGAATCATGCATGTACACTCGGTTTCACAAATATTTACCGAATTTGCACCCTATTTTGCTTAGAACCACCCATCTATACTCGTTTTCACCATTCTACATCCATTTCACCATACTTTGCTTAGAATCACCAACCAGTACTCGTATTCACCATTCCACGCACTATACGATAATTCAATTATAATCATCCATCTAATACTCTTCTTCATCATTGTACGCGCATTCTATACCATATTTCAATTAGAACAACCCATCTATACACGTTTTCACCATTTTACGTCCATTTTACAATATATCAGTTACAATCACCCACCAAACTCGTTTTCACCATTCCACGTCTACTTTGTACCATAATTCAATGCAAATTGCCCGTTAATACTCATTTTCATCATTTTACTCGCATTTTATACCAAGTTTCAACTAGAATCACACATTTATTTCTAAATTTCATTTCTATACCCGCTTCCACAAATCTATGCCATTTTTACCATATTTCGGTTAGAATCACGCATCTACACTTGGTTTCACTAGTCTACGCCCGTTCTACACCATATTTTGAATAGAACAACCTATCTATACTCGTTTCACCATTCTACGTCCATTTTACTATAGGTCGGTTAGAATCACTCACAAAAAACTCGTTTGCACCATTCCACGTCTATTTTATGCCATAATTCAATTATAATTACCCACAGAATAAATATTTTTATCATTCTTGTTGGCCTATTCCATGGTCACACCCGATTTTAATAATCGACATGAACTTAAGTCAGTACACAAAATATGGGAACTGCTGCTAATCATCTCAGGACTTGTGAAATCAATATCAACAAGCGTACTACTGCATCATCAAGCACGTAAATCATCAGTCTGAAGCTTACTTTCATTGGAATCCAGTCCGAATCTTTTTATAATTTATTATGTATTTTATCTTTATTGAGTCTAGGATATAAATTGTAAGATCGACTGGGTAATACTGGTTTTGGTTAATCTTAGTCCACTTTTCTATACAGCCTACCTATCCTTATTCCATCTACCAAAAAGTTCTATTCCATTCTGCAACAAATTTTTACAAATGTATAACATTTTTCCTAGACAGAACTCAAACCGAGTTCGGCCCGAGTTCGGTCCAAACTCTGCCCGAGTTCGGTCTGTTTAAATTCAAATATTTGTTGCCTCTAAATCTGCATGCAACGTTCCTATACGAAATCTTTGCACCAGAACTCTGCCAGAACTCTGCCCGAGTTCGGTCCTAGAAAATACCTATAAATAGAAGAGAATTTTTCATTCCAAATCACTCTTTCATTCTTCATCTTCTCTTCTCTATTCAATAAGTGTTTTCATCCGATCAAAACCTTTCATATCACACCTACACTTCTCTTAGCCACAAGCCAATAATATCTATTTCGATCTATTTTCTTTTGGTTCTCAAGAGTTGTAAAGAGGTTGTTCAAAGTACAAAAATTATCTCTGTTGTGGAGCCGGTCGTGCGCTCGTCACCAAGCACGGTATTGTGAAGTTGGTCGTGCGCTTGTCACCAAGCACGGTGTTGTATGAGACTGCAAGCTCTCAATTAGCTTGTGCCTTAGTGGATTAACATCGAGCAAGAGTACTCGAGACTGGATTAGTCCTCTTGGAGGGATACCAGTATACATCGCTGTGTAACTGAGTTTGATCTCTCTATCTCTTGCTATATTTATTTACTGTCTCTTATTCACTGTCATAGTTATCTGTTTATAATTTTTAAATTGGTGATTATTTTCCGCTGCACTTGCACTCACTCTGCTCACCCCCCTCTAGAGGTGCTCAACGGTCCTACAATTCTACGCGCATTTTTATCCCATATTTCAGTTAGAATCTCTTATTGATACTCGTTTTCACCACTATACGAGCATTCTATACCTTATTTTGGTTACAAATTATATTGCTATACTCGTTTTTACTAATCTATGCCACTTTTTTTTACCATATTTCGGTTAGAATCATGCAGGTACACTCGGTTTCACCAATCTATGCCGAATTTATACCATATTTTGGTAAGAACCACCCATCTATACTCGTTTTCCACCATACTACATCCATTTTCACCATACTTTGCTTAGAATCACCAATCAGTACTTGTATTCACCATTCCACGCACTATACGATAATTCAATTATAATTACCCATCTAATACACTTCTTCATCATTGTACGCGCATTCTATACCATATTTCAATTAGAACAACCCATCTATACTCGTTTTTACCATTCTAACGTCCATTTTTACAATATATCAGTTACAATCACCCACCAAGCTTGTTTTCACCATTCCACGCCTACTTTGTACCATAATTCAATGCAAATTGCCCGTTAATACTCATTTTCATCATTGTACTCGCATTTTATACCAAATTTCAACCAGAATCACACATTTATTTCTAAATTTCATTTCTATACCCGCTTCCACAAATCTATGCCATTTTTTTTACCACTTTTCGGTTAGAATCACGCATCTACACTCGGTTTCACTAGTCTACGCCCGTTCTACACCATATTTTGAATAGAACAACCTGTCTATACTCGTTCCCACCATTCTACGTCCATTTTTACTATAGGTCATTTAGAATCACTCACAAAAACTCTTTTCACCATTACACGCCTATTTTATGCCATAATTCAATTATAATTACCAGCCGAATATACATCTATATCAGTCTACGCGCATTTTATCCCATATTTCAATTAGAATCCCTTATTGATACTCGTTTTCACCACTATACGAGCATTATATACCTTATTTTGGTTACAAATTATATTGTTATACTCGTTTTCGCTAATCTCTGCCACTTTTTTTTACCATATTTCGGTTAGAATCACGCAGGTACACTTGGTTTCACCAATCTATTCCAAATTTACACCATATTTTGGTTAGAACCACCCATCTATACTCGTTTTTACCATCCTACATCCATTTTCACCATACTTTGCTTAGAATCACCAATCAGTACTCGTATTCACCATTCCACGCACTATACCGTAATTCAATTATAATCACCCATCTAACACACTTCTTCATCATTGTACGCGCATTCTATACCATATTTCTGATGGAACTGGGGATTTCCAGGACCCTTCCTTTGGTGCGCGTATTGATCGATAGAAAGTTAAACAGATCTAATACGTGTTCTAACCCTTCATAGGCGGAAACTAGGGTTCACGAATTATACCTGCGACGGAAAGGAGACAAGTAATTCCTGGCAATCTCGAGCGGATGGCCCCAAGATCTTCTGCACGTATTCCTTTCTCGAGTTGGACGTCGTGTGGGCGACGATCTCCCAACCTTTTCTTCTCCTTGGCAGCCCTCTCTTTCTCTCCTTACGTGAATCACGAATTTAGAGAAAATTTCACATTTCTGATTAGTAATCTGGCGGCCAGAGAATAGAGGATATATATAGGCTACGGCAGGGACCATGAGGAGAAATTAGGGTTAGGCCTCCTAACGGATCTGGATATCCCGTGTTCAGTCCGAACACACAATCCAGGCCCATTAACAATAGCTCGGTCCACTAATGAGCTATTGTTGCACTACCTCCCTAATCCCAAATTATATTTGTGGGCTCCTTTTATTATATGCTCGTTTGGCTCCCCATGTTAAGATATCGTATGTCCGTCGATCAAATTAAGTTACTGACAACTATATTGATTCGACATCTTTTATTCTTAAGTAGTACTGCTCAACTTTATTTGTCATGTCGGATATAATCCACCTGCAGGGTTTACATGACAATCCTTATGAGCTCCTTAAGAGGACATCATCAACCCGATGTATCGGGACATGGATTCCATTTATAATCAACAGCCCATCATACATACAATGTTATTACCCAATTCATAGAGGTTGTTGATCCATAATGAATCTCACTCTTTTATGAGTCAAAGTAATGCACACTGCAAATACATGTCCGTTATTATATCCGGATTAAGAGCACAAGCATCCATAATAATAAAGGTGTTTGTTCTCTTATGTAGTCAGTACAAAGAGAACAACCTCAAGTGGTCCTGTTCAATACACACAAAGTGTACTAGTGTAAACCTATAGTCAAGATCGACTAATACCAGATTACACTACAACCTTTTCAATAGATTGTCCAAGTCCATCTAGGTTGTGAACTATTTATATACTCCATAGGAAACTGATAATTTGATCTTCTGTGTGACACCACACACCATATTATCTATAATATAGAATATCAGACATTTGCATTAACACTTGCAACAAATACAATATGCAAACATTTGCCCATATAATTCTCATTCAAAATTTAAGGAAATAAGGTTACTACAAAAGTGATGCTTTTAGTATATAACCCTAACAATTTCAATTAGAACAACCCATCTATACTCGTTTTTACCATTCTACGTCCATTTTTACAAAATATCAGTTACAATCACCTACCAAACCCGTTTTCACCATTCCACGCCTACTTTGTACCATAATTCAATGCAAATTGCCCGTTAATACTCATTTTCATCATTGTACACGCATTTTATGACAAATTTCAACTAGAATCACACATTTACTTCTAAATTTCATTTCTATACCCGCTTCCATAAGTCTATGCCACTTTTTTTTACCACATTTTAGTTAGAATCACGCATCTACACTCGGTTTCACTAGTCTACGCCCGTTCTACACCATATTTTGAATAGAACAACCTATCTATACTCGTTTCCACCATTCTACGTCCATTTTCACTATAGGTCGTTTAGAATCACCCACAAAAACTCGTTTCACCATTCCACGCCTATCTTATGCCATAATTCAATTATAATTACCCACCGAATACACATTTTTATTATTGTATGCGCATTTTATCCCATATTTCAGTTAGAATCCCTTATTGATACTCGTTTTCACCACTATACGAGCATTCTATACCTTATTTTGGTTACAAATTATATTGCTATACTCGTTTTCGCTAATCTATGCCAAATTTTTTTAACCATATTTTGGTTAGAATCACGCAGTTGCACTCGGTTTCACCAATCTATGCCGAATTTACACCATATTTTGGTAAGAACAACCCATCTATACTCGTTTTCACCATTCTATATCCATTTTCACCATCCTTTGCTTAGAATCACCAATCAGTACTCGTATTCACCATTCCACGCACTATACAATAATTCAATTATAATCACCCATCTAATACTCTTCTTCATCATTGTACGCGCATTCTATACCATATTTTAATTAGAACAACCCATCTATACTCGTTTTTACCATTCTACGGCCATTTTCACTATAGGTCATTTAGAATCACCAACAAAAACTCATTTCACCATTCCATGCCTATTTTATGACATAATTCAATTATAATTATCCATCGAATACACATTTTTATCATTCTACGCACATTTTATCCCATATTTCAGTTAGAATCCCTTATTTATATTCATTTTCACCACTATACGAGCATTCTATACCTTATTTTGGTTACAAATTATATTGCTATACTCGTTTTCACTAATCTATGCCACTTTTTTACCATATTTTGGTTAGAATCACGCATGTACACTTGGTTTCACCAATCTACGCTGAATTTACACCATATTTTGGCTAGAACCACCCATCTATACTCGTTTTCCACCAATCTACATCCATTTTCACCATATTTTGCTTAGAATCATCCATCGATACTCGTATTCACCATTCCACGCACTATAGCGTAATTCAATTATAATCACCCATCTAATACTCTTCTTCATCATTGCACGCGCATTTTATACCATATTTCAATTGGAATGACTCATTTATACTCATTTTAACCGTTCTACGAGAAATGTAATTTAGAAATAAATGTGTGATTCTAGTTGAAATTTGGTATAAAATGCGAGTACAATGATGAAAATGAGTATTAACGGATAGTTTGCATTGAATTATGGTACAAAGTAGACGTGGAATGGTGAAACGAGTTTGGTGGGTGATTGTAACTGATATATTGTAAAAATGGACGTAGAATGGTGAAACGAGAGTATAGATGGGTGGTTCTATTCAAAATATGGTGTAGAGTTGGGGTAGATTGGTAAAATCGAGTGTTGATGCGTGATTCTAACCGAAACGTTATTAAAAACTGGCGTAGATTTGTGGAAACGAGTGTAGAAATGTAATTTCAAATCGAAGTAAGGTTTAAAATGCTCGTAGAATGGTGAAAAAACGAGTATAAATGTGTGGTTCTTTTAGAAATATGGTACCGAACGAGCATACAAAGATGCAAACGAGTATTAGATGGGTAATTATAACTGAAATATGATATTAAATAGGCCTATAACGGTGAAAACGAGTATTTGTGGGTGATTATAATCGAAATATGCTTTTGCTAGGCTTAGAATGGTGAAAACGAGTATAGATAGGTGGTTCAAATCAAAATATGGTATAAAATGGGGGTAGATTGGTGAAAAAGAGTGTAGATGCGTGATTATAACCGAAATACGATAAAAAAGTTGCATAGATTAGTGGAAACGAGTATAGAAATATAATTTGTAACCGAAATAGGGTATCAAATTCTCGTAGAACAGTGAAAACGAGTATAAATGAGTCATTCTAATTGAAATATGGTATAAAATGCGCGTACAATGATGAAAAAGAGTATTAGATGAGTGATTATAATTGAATTATGGTATAGTACGTAGAGTGGTGAATACGAGTATTGACGGGTGATTCTAAGTAAAATATGGTGAAATGGATGTTGAATGGTGAAAACGAGTATAGATGGGTGGTTCTAATCAAAATATGGTATAAATTAGGCGTAGATTGGTGAAATCGAGTGTACATGCGTGATTCTAACCGAAATATGGTAAAAAGTGGCATAGATTAGCGAAAATGAGTATAGAAATATAATTTATGACCAAAATAAGGTATAAAATGCTCGTATAATCGTGAAAACGGGTATCAGTAAGGGATTCTAACAGATATATGGGATAAAATGCGCGAACAATAATAAAAATGTGTATTCGATAGGTAATTATAATTGAATTATGGCATAAAATAGGCATGGAATGGTGAAACGAGTTTTTATGGGTGTTTCTAAACGACCTATAGAGAAAATAGACGTAGAATGGTGGAAACGAGTATAGATAGGTTGTTCTATTCAAAATATGGTGGAGAACGGGCATAGACTAGTGAAACCGAGTGTAGATGCGTGATTCCAACTGAAATGTGGTAATAAAAAGTGGCGTAGATTTGTGGAAACGAGTATAGAAATGTAATTTAGAGATAAATGTGTGATTCTAGTTGAATTTTGGTATAAAATGCGAGTACAATGATTAAAATGAGTATTAACGGGTAGTTTGCATTGAATTATGGTACAAAGTAGACGTGGAATGGTGAAACGAGTTTGGTGGGTGATTGTAACTGATATATTGTAAAAATGGATGTAGAGTGGTAAAACGAGAGTATAGATGGGTGGTTCTATTCAAAATATGGTGTAGAATTGGGGTCGTTTGGAAAAATCGAGTGTTGATGCGTGATTCTAACCGAAACGTGATTAAAAACTGGCGTAGATTTGTGGAAACGAGTGTAGAAATGTAATTTCAAATCGAAGTAAGGTTTAAAATGCTCGTAGAATGGTGAAAAACGAGTATAAATGTGTGGTTATTTTTGAAATATGGTACCGAATGAGCATAAAAAGATGCAAAAGAGTATTAGATGGGTAATTATAACTGAAATATGATATAAAATAGGCCTACAATGGTGAAAACGAGTATTTGTGGGTGATTATAATCGAAATATGCTATTGCTAGGCTTAGAATGGTGAAAACGAGTATAGATAGGTCGTTCAAATAGAGATATGGTGTAAAATGAGGGTAGATTGGTGAAAAAGAGTGTAGATACGTGATTATAACCGAAATACGGTAAAAAAGTTGCGTAGATTAGTGGAAACAAGTATAGAAATATAATTTGTAACCGAAATAGGGTATCAAATTCTCGTAGAACGGTAAAAACGAGTATAAATGAGCCATTCTAATTGAAATATGGTATAAAATGCGCGTACAATGATGAAGAAGAGTATTAGATAAGTGATTATAATTGAATTATGGTATAGTGCGTGGAGTGGTGAATACGAGTATTGACGGGTGATTCTAAGCAAAATATGGTGAAATGGATGTAGAATGGTGAAAACGAGTATAGTTGGGTGGTTCTAATAAAAATATGGTGTAAATTAGGCGTAGATTGGTGAAATCGAGTGTACATGCGTGATTCTAACCGAAATATGGTAAAAAGTGGCATAGATTAGCGAAAATGAGAATAGAAATATAATTTGTGAAAATAAGGTATAAAATGCTCGTATAATAGTGAAAACGAGTATCAGTAAGGGATTCTAACTGATATATGGGATAAAATGCGCGTACAATAATAAAAATGTGTATTCGATAGGTAATTATAATTGAATTATGGCATAAAATAGGCGTGGAATGGTGAAACGAGTTTTTGTAGGTGATTCTAAACGACCTATAGTGAAAATGGCCGTAGAATGGTGGAAACGAGTATAGATAGGTTGTTCTATTCAAAATATGGTGGAGAACGGGCGTAGACTAGTGAAACCAAGTGTAGATGCGTGATTCCAACCGAAATGTGGTAAAAAAAAGTTGCGTAGATTTGTGGAAATGATTATAGAAATGTAATTTAGAGATAAATGTGTGATTCTACTTGAATTTTGGTATAAAATGCGAGTACAATGATTAAAATGAGTATTAACGGGTAGTTTGCTTTGAATTATGGTACAAAGTAGACGTGGAAAGGTGAAACGAGTTTGGTGGGTGATTGTAACTGATATATTGTAAAAATGGACGTAGAATGGTGAAAACGAGAGTATAGATGGGTGGTTCTATTCAAAATATTGTATAGAATTGGGGTAGATTGGTAAAATCGAGTGTAGATGCGTGATTCTAACTGAAACGTGATTAAAAACTGGCGTAGATTTGTGGAAACGAGTGTAGAAATATAATTTTAAATCGAAGTAAGGTTTAAAATGCTCGTAAAATGGTGAAAAATGAGTATAAATGTGTGGTTCTTTTTGAAATATGGTACCGAACGAGCATACAAAGATGCAAACGAGTATTAGATGGGTAATTATAACTGAATTATGATATAAAATTGGCCTATAATGGTGAAAACGAGTATTTGTGGGTGATTATAATCGAAATATGCTTTTGGTAGGCTTAGAATGGTGAAAACGAGTATAGATGGGTGGTTCAAAATCGAAATATGGTGTAAAATGGGGGTTGATTGGTAAAAAAGAGTGTAGATGCGTGATTATAACCGAAATACGGTAAAAAAGTTACGTAGATTAGTGGAAACGAGTATAGAAATATAATTTGTAACCGAAATAGGGTATCAAATTCTCGTAGAACGGTGAAAACGAGTATAAATGAGTCATTCTAATTGAAATATGGTATAAAATGCGCGTACAATAATGAAAAAAAGTATTAGATGAGTGATTATAATTGAATTATGGTATAGTGTGTGGAGTGGTGAATACGAGTATTGACGGGTGATTCTAAGCAAAATATGGTGAAATGGATGTAGAATGGTGAAAACGAGTAAAGATGGATGGTTCTAATCAAAATATGGTGTAAATTAGGCGTAGATTGGTGAAATCGAGTGTACATGCGTGATTTTAACCGAAATATGGTAAAAAAAGTGGCATAGATTAGCGAAAATGAGTATAGAAATATAATTTGTGACCAAAATAAGGTATAAAATGCTCGTATAATAGTGAAAACGAGTATCAGTAAGGGATTTTAACTGATATATGGGATAAAATGCGCGTACAATAATAAAAATGTGTATTCGGTAGGTAATTATAATTGAATTATGGCATAAAATAGGCATGGAATGGTGAAACGGGTACAACAATAAAAATGTGTATTCGGTAGGTAATTATAATTGAATTATGGCATAAAATAGGCGTGGAATGGTGAAACGAGTTTTTGTGGGTGATTCAAAATGACCTATGGTGAAAATGGACGTAGAATGGTGGAAACGAGTATAGATATGTTGTTCTATTCAAAATATGGTGTAGAACGGGCGTAGACTAGTGAAACCGAGTGTAGGTGCGTGATTCTAACCGAAATGTGGTAAAATAAGTGGCGTAGATTTGTGGGAAACGAATATAGAAATGTAATTTAGAGATAAATATGTGATTCTAGTTGAATTTTGGTATAAAATACGAGTACAATGATTAAAATGAGTATTAACGGGTAGTTTGTATTGAATTATGGTACAAAGTAGACGTGGAATGGTGAAACGAGTTTGGTGGGTGATTGTAACTGATATATTGTAAAAATGGACGTAGAATGGTGAAAACGAGAGTATAGATGGGTGGTTCTATTCAAAATATGGTGTAGAATTGGGGTAGATTGGAAAAATCGAGTGTTGATGCATGATTCTAACCGAAACATGATTAAAAACTGGCATAGATTTGTGGAAACGAGTGTAGAAATGTAATTTCAAATCGAAGTAAGGTTTAAAATGCTCGTAGAATGGTGAAAAACGAGTATTTATGTGTGGTTATTTTTGAAATATGGTACCGAACGAGCATAAAAAGATGCAAAAGAGTATTAGATGTGTAATTATAACTGAAATATGATATAAAATAGGCCTACAATGGTGAAAACGAGTATTTGTGGGTGATTATAATCGAAATATGCTATTGCAGGCTTAGAATGGTTAAAACGAGTATAGATAGGTCGTTCAAATAGAGATATGGTGTAAAATGAGGGTAGATTGGTGAAAAAGAGTGTAGATGCGTGATTATAACCGAAATACGGTAAAAAAGTTGCGTAGATTAGTGGAAACAAGTATAGAAATATAATTTGTAACCCAAATAGGGTATCAAATTCTCGTAGAAACGGTAAAAACGAGTATAAATGAGCCATTCTAATTGAAATATGGTATAAAATCTGCGTACAATGATGAAGAAGAGTATTAGATAAGTGATTATAATTGAATTATGGTATAGTGCGTGGAGTGGTGAATACGAGTATTGACGGGTGATTCTAAGCAAAATATGGTGAAATGGATGTAGAATGGTGAAAACGAGTATAGTTGGGTGGTTCTAATAAAAATATGGTGTAAATTAGGCGTAGATTGGTGAAATCGAGTGTACATGCGTGATTCTAACCGAAATATGGTAAAAAGCGGCATAGATTAGCGAAAATGAGAATAGAAATATAATTTGTGAAAATAAGGTATAAAATGCTCGTATAATAGTGAAAACGAGTATCAGTAAGGGATTCTAAGTGATATATGGGATAAAATACGCGTACAACAATAAAAATGTGTATTCGGTAGGTAATTATAATTGAATTATGGCATAAAATAGGCGTGGAATGGTGAAACGAGTTTTTGTGGGTGATTCAAAATGACCTATGGTGAAAATGGACGTAGAATGGTGGAAACGAGTATAGATATGTTGTTCTATTCAAAATATGGTGTAGAACGGGCGTAGACTAGTGAAACCGAGTGTAGGTGCGTGATTCTAACCGAAATGTGGTAAAAAAAAGTGGCGTAGATTTGTGGAAACGAATATATAAATGTAATTTAGAGATAAATGTGTGATTCTAGTTGAATTTTGGTATAAAATGCGAGTACAATGATTAAAATGAGTATTAACGGGTAGTTTGCATTGAATTATGGTACAAAGTAGACGTGGAATGGTGAAACGAGTTTGGTGGGTGATTGTAACTGATATATTATAAAAATGGACGTAGAATGGCGAAAACGATAGTATAGATGGGTGGCTCTATTCAAAATATGGTGTAGAATTGGGGTAGATTGGTAAAATCGAGTGTAGATGCGTGATTCTAACCGAAATGTGATTAAAAACTGGCGTAGATTTGTGGAAACGAGTGTAGAAATATAATTTCAAATCGAAGTAAGGTTTAAAATGCTCGTAAAATGGTGAAAAATGAGTATAAATGTGTGGTTCTTTTTGAAATATGGTACCGAACGAGCATACAAAGATGCAAATGAGTATTAAATGGGTAATTATAACTGAAATATGATATAAAATAGGCCTATAATGGTGAAAACGAGTATTTGTGGGTGATTATAATCGAAATATGCTTTTGGTAGGCTTAGAATGGTGAAAACGAGTATAGATGGGTGGTTCAAATCGAAATATGGTATAAAATGGGGGTAGATTGGTGAAAAAGAGTGTAGATGCGTGATTATAACCGAAACGTAGATTAGTGGAAACGAGTATAGAAATATAATTTGTAACCGAAATAGGGTATCAAATTCACGTAGAACGGTGAAAACGATTATAAATGAGTCATTCTAATTGAAATATGGTATAAAATGTGCGTACAATAATGAAGAAAAGTATTAGATGAGTGATTATAATTGAATTATAGTATATTGTGTGGAGTGGTGTATACGAGTATTGACGGGTGATTCTAAGCAAAATATGGTGAAATGGATGTAGGATAGTGAAAACGAGTATAGATGGGTGGTTCTAATCAAAATATGGTGTAAATTAGGCGTAGATTGGTGAAATCGAGTGTACATACGTGATTCTAACCGAAATATGGTAAAAAAAGTGGCATAGATTAGCGAAAATGAGTATAGAAATATAATTTGTGACCAAAATTAGGTATAAAATGCTCGTATAATAGTGAAAACGAGTATCAGTAAGGGATTCTAACTGATATATGGGATAAAATGCGTGTACAATAATAAAAATATGTATTCGGTAGGTAATTACAATTGAATTATGGCATAAAATAGGCGTGGAATGGTGAAACGAGTTTTTGTGGGTGATTCAAAATGATCTATGGTGAAAATGGACGTAGAATGGTGGAAACGAGTATAGATAGGTTGTTCTATTCAAAATATGGTGTAGAACGGGCGTAGACTAGTGAAATCGAGTGTAGGTGCGTGATTCTAACCGAAATTTGTAAAAAAAAAGTGGTAAAATGAGCGTAGATTGGTAAAAAAGAGTGTGTATGAGTGATTATAACCGAAATATGGGTAAACAAAGTCGCATAGATTAGTGGAAACGAGTATAGAAATATAATTTGTAACCGAAATAGGGTATCAAATTCTCGTAGAACGAAGAAAACGAGTATAAATGAGTCAGTGTAATTGAAATATGGTATAAAATGCACGTACAATGATGAAGAAGGGTATTAGATGGGTGATTATAATTGAATTATGGTATAGTGCGTGGAATGGTGAATACGAGTATAGATGGGTGATTCTAAGCAAGATATGGTGAAATGGATGTAGAATGGTGAAAACGAGTATAGATAGGTGGTTCTAATCAAAATATGGTATAAATTAGGCATAGATTGGTGAAATCGAGTGTACATGCTTGATTCTAACCGAAATATGGTAAAAAAGTAGCATAGATTAGCGAAAATGAGTATAGAAATATAATTTGTGACCAAAATAAGGTTTAAAATGCTCGTATAATAGTGAAAACGAGTATCAGTAAGGGATTCTAACTGATATATGGGATAAAATGCGTGTACAATAATAAAAATATGTATTTGGTAGGTAATTATAATTGAATTATGGCATAAAATAGGCGTGGAATGGTGAAACGAGTTTTTGTGGGTGATTCAAAATGACCTATGGTGAAAATGGACGTAGAATGGTGGAAACGAGTATAGATAGGTTGTTCTATTCAAAATATGGTGTAGAACGGGCGTAGACTAGTGAAACCGAGTGTAGGTGCGTGATTCTAACCGAAATTTGTAAAAAAAGTGGTAAAATGGGCGTAGATTGGTGAAAAAGAGTGTGTATGAGTGATTATAACCGAAATATGGGTAAACAAAGTCACATAGATTAGTGGAAACGAGTATAGAAATATAATTTGTAACCGAAATAGGGTATCAAATTCTCGTAGAACGGAGAAAACGAGTATAAATGAGTCAGTGTAATTGAAATATGGTATAAAATGCGCGTACAATGATGAAGAAGGGTATTAGATGGGTGATTATAATTAAATTATGGTATAGTGCGTGGAATGGTGAATACGCGTATTGATGGGTGATTCTAAGCAAGATATGGTGAAATGGATGTAGAATGGTGAAAACGAGTATAGATGGGTGGTTCTAATCAAAATATAGTGTAAATTAGGCGTAGATTGGTGAAACCGAGTGTACACGCGTGATTCTAACCGAAATATGGTAAAAAAAAGTGGCATAGATTAGTGAAAACGAGTATAGAAATATAATTTGTAACCAAAATAAGGTATAAAATGCTCGTATAATGGTGAAAATGGGTATCAATAAGGGATTCTAACTGAAATATGGGTAAAACGTGTGTAGAATGATAAATATGTATTCTGTGGGTAATTATATTGATTATGGCATAAATTAGGCGTGGAATCGTGAAACAGTTTTTGTGGGTGACTCTAAACGACCTATAGTGAAAATGGACGTAGAATGGTGAAAACGAGTATAGATAGTTGTTTCTATCCAAAATATGGTGTAGATGTGCGTAGACTAGTGAAACCGATTGTAGATGCATGATTCTAACCGAAATATGGTAAAAAAAAAGTGGCGTAGATTTGTGGAAACGAGTATAGAAATGTAATTTAGAAATAATGTGTGATTCTAGTTGAAATTTGGTATAAATGCAGTACAATTATGAAAATGAGTATTAACGGGTAGTTTTGCAT
>JANAVB010039969.1:127500-148315 GCA_029216955.1 Iris pallida | reverse complement strand
TTTAAACATGTATTGATATAATATTCCATATTTAGGTCTTCGAGACACCGTATCAGACATTGTTGATATTCTACACTGGATCTCAGGCGAGTACATTCTCTGATAATTTCTGTTTTTTGATATCTTCTATGTTTCTTGTATTTAGTATAGATATCATTAATTTCCTGACACATCGATTACACAGATTGGTATTGTCTGGATCCCGTCATGAGATGTTATACCTAGTATATTTTGGTGTATCTTGTCCAAGCCTTATTTTTGTTCTTATGCATTATATGGACACTGATTCCTATGAAGGCTCACGACCTTCTCAGAGAATCCCTAGTCGTAACGTGTCATGGTTGGATATACTATACTAGTCGTGGCAGGGAGTATTAGCGTAGATATGTGATCAATACCTTCCTTGCATTAAGTCTTGAACCTTGAATAGTGTTAATCATACATAATACGCCATAACTCTTGTATCAAGTTCCTAAGCCGATCACATGTTGAAACTAGTGCTCACTTATATAGATAATATTTTTCTTGATTCTTGTACATGATATACCTAGTTCTCTTGCTCTTACACTCATTTATAGTTTTTACTTATATCTTACTATGCTCATGTACATGTCACTTTATCTTATATTCTCTCTATTACTGCTAAATAGTCTTTATCATTTTACTGGAACTGTTATTAGAAATGTACTTCGCTAAATCCTGACTGGATATATTTTTCAGCGATGCAGAGGACGAGTGCCCTACTATTTTGGCCCTTCGGATGTAGTAGGTATAGATCAGGAGACTCTGGTTCAGGAGGGTCTAGTCCCGGCTGAGGAGACTTACTTAGCGATTCAGTAGACTAGATTTGTACTGGACTTTGGCTCCAGTTGACGACTCTTGGCATGTTTATTATTTAGTGACTTGTATTTGAGATTGTTGACTCATAGACTTTTTGGACTTGTTGTCATGACCCGCACCCTAGAGTAAGGGCACGAGACGTGGGTACGTCCAGCCTATACCGCAGTGTCGACGGTAGAATGCTGTCCTAGGTCACAACATCTAACAATATAAGGTACCTGAACAATATATACACTCCGATGGAGGGACATAACAGAACAGTCTCAATCACATCTAAGGTATATACAGAATAGTAAATGTAGATAGATCAAAACCACAATGTCATACAAATAAGAGAGAGAAACTAAGTGTCTAAGATAACAACTCAAGAAACATCCAGCTCAATACAAGTCTCCAAATATACAACATCTCATAACAACAACTAAAAGTCGAATAAACAATGTTGAAAAAAGATAAAGCCTAGCTATCTAGCCTTGACTATGTGAGTAGCATCCTGTACTGCAGCTGGGTCCTCCAGAGGAACCAGGTCACAGGTGTCGTCTAAGCCTGCTCCATAA
This sequence comes from Iris pallida, assembly GCA_029216955.1. Classification (NCBI taxonomy): domain Eukaryota; kingdom Viridiplantae; phylum Streptophyta; class Magnoliopsida; order Asparagales; family Iridaceae; genus Iris; species Iris pallida. The sequence continues at coordinate 146,918 of JANAVB010039969.1, read as the reverse complement.
TAGGTTGCATAGGGCCTCATCCTCATCCTCTGTAATATTTTCAACAGGTCCTGTCACGATAGGAACGAGCACAAACATCTCACGCAGTTCATATCAAGTTAGAAAAAATCATACAATAGAGTAAGATACATGAAACACTGAAAAGGGAATATATGAAGTAAAGGAGATAACTGTAAGGAAATATCTACTATAAATAGAGAACTAGCAGTGACTAGTGAGTCAGAGTAAAATATAGACATGTGAATGGCATAAAAAGATTCATGACTACAGCTAAGAGTGATTCATGACTACAGCTACTTGGATATTATTCACATGCCTATTTCTACTTCCCCATCCCCAATCAATACACAATCTGTTCAAGTTAAGTTAAGATTCGTGAAACTTCACATGGCTCATAAAATGAGTTATACATGAAGGTGATTCATGATGGCTCTGTGAACATGAGAGTACATGTGTCACAAGCGATTTGTGAATCAGTAAAAGCATAGAGATACGTGATGATTCGTGAAACGCACAAATCATACAATATCCGATGTTTCCGAAGTGGATAACATCTCGTGAAAAGATCTATATAGTACCAATCTATGCTACCAATGTGTTAGCATCAAGTAAAGTAATCTAGAGCAAGAATATAAATCCTAGCAAGTATGAAATGGTCAGAGAATGTACTCACCTGATAACTGAATGTCCGAAGAGGGTGTACTGCCTGAGGAGAGGTGTCTGTCTCCTAATCAGAGCAACACAAGTTACAACATGTCTAAAATAATGAAATAGACTACTACAATGCATCTATATGATGTTTGGGGTCAATCTAGGCTAAAGTCAATCTTTGGTCAACTCTAGTCAACCCTAGTAGTCAAACTAGGTCAAACAAGGTAATACAAGGTTAACTAGGTCAAACAAGGTTAAACTTGGTCAAACTAGTCTAGGTTGGTCAAACCTAGGCTTAATAAGTCAATCTAGGTTACTAACCAATTACCATACAAGTTACACTAGCCTAGTGATATACAAGTGTATCCACACCACATGCCATAGGCTAATTACATAGGCAATGAGCCATATCACATATAGGCCAATACCCATACCATATATCTATATACATATTATTCTTAGGCCAATAAAATCTCTATTTCACATTACACTATCACACTACATATTTCACATTTATATTACATTTCACATTCACATAGGTTATAATATATATATATATATATATAGATATATTAATATATATATATATATATATATATATATAAAGATATAGATATGTAAATAAGGCAAACGTGTGTGTATGTGTATGTGTATGTTAGTGGTAGAAATGTGTATATAGGCATGTGTGTGTTAGTGTGACAGATTGTGTGACAAGAATTGAAGGGTGTAGTGTGTATATTTGTGTGTAATGTGCCATAAAGGTGTGTCAAGTGTGTGTACACTGAACCATAGGTGATAGTGTGGAATGTGTAAATAGGTGACAGGAAACTAAAGAGGGTGGCCTGTGTGTGCATGTACATGAGTGCTTGTGTATGTGTAGATAGGTGTAGACATGTGTGTGTGAGGTGTAGCACCCAATTTTCCAAATAAGGGTAATTTTGAAATTTCATGTTTATAATTATTTTAATAATGATATTTAATTCATGATATGATTTTTTGGTGATTTTAAATCATTTTAAAATTATTTAATTCAATGACTTGTGGTTTTGACGTTTTGCTAGTGAACCCTAGAGACGTTTGACCTAGAGCCTAACCATGTGATTATGATATTTTAATATCATTTTTGGCCTAAGGATATCTTTGCATTTGACCTCTTTGAATTATTTTGATATTATTTTATTATTTATGATATTGTTTTGGGATTATTTGAGTCGGGTTCGAATTTCATCTCAATCTGACTTGTAACGGGGACCCGGGGGTAGTTTGACTCTAGTGGGACCCACACACTAGTTAGGTATGGCCCACATAATATTAATTTTAGCCCACATGATAGAAATATTTTAGTTAGAGGTTAGACTAATTATTATGGATAAGGTTAGTGTGATTAGAGACTTTAGAATGACTAATTTAGCCCCAACCAATTAGCCCTTTCCTAATACTCATAGAATAGGTTAGTAGGGGCATTTTGGACCTTACCATAATAGGAAAAATAGTCCCATATGGCCATCCACTTTGGGAAAAGATAGGCTTAAGTTCATTTCATTATTCTCATCCACACTCTCTCTCTCTTTCTTCTCCAAATTCCTAGAGAGCAATTCCTAGCAATTTCTCCACCAAATCCTTCCATTTTGCCACCAAATCTTCTTCTTTCCTTCTCCATTCTAGCCAAGGAGGAAGCTACCCAAGTTTGGGAGGATTCGGAGCTCGTTCGTGTCCTTTTGGAATCTCTACGTGTCGGTGTCGCTTCGGGAAGGCTTTTCTTCGATTCGATCTACCAGGAGGTATAAATCCCTTCTCCTTTTCATTTCTTCATGCATATAGGTCTATTTTGAACCCATAGGAATGACCCCCATGGTTGTATCTCCATTTGTGTCCATTTCGTGTCCATTTGGAGGTCATAGGAGTGTCCTTTGTGTTGTGGTTGTATCCATGTGGGAAAACCCCAAATTTGGACATACTGTGTTGTTGTTATGTATGAATGAATTATTACATGTTTAATCTCATATTTTTGTATTGGAGATGTGTTCTATAGTGTCTCATATATATATATATATATTAGTGTAGAGAGTGAGTTCTTGATATATTATGTTATATACTTGTGTTCTTTTGTCTCAAACTACCCAAATCTGTCATTATTTTTATCTACGTTTTTAATTTCAGCCCTAACTTAGAAATGACATAACTTCTAGCTCAAAGCTCGATTTAATCTCCCGTTTTTTTAAAAGAAGCGTATTGAAGTTAGCTTTCCAAAAACTTGTATTAATAGGTCTAATTATTTATATACTTTCTGGAGAATTATTTGAGTGTCAGCTGTACGAAAGACAAACACGTTTTCGGTGTTTTCGCGATTCCGGGAGTTTTCGGAAATGAAAACGCGATCCGTTTGAAGTTTCGAAAAGCTAACACATAGATCTATAACATACTTTAATTCTAAATTTTAATTCATGCTGAGATGGTACAATATTGATTATTAGTAGGAGTTACTATTCGATATATGCATTTTGTGCACCCTTGTGTGTAATATGTTCTATTTTATTTTAACCCATGTTAATATATATACATTATGTAATTAAATAGAGAATAGAAGCATGAGTAAATGTTTAAATAAATAATGTATGAGGTATAAGTATCCTATCTAATGTAAGCATGTATAAGTATGGCTTGTAATGAATATGTAGGTTCCATAGTATGTAATGTATGGTGCATATAGTAGTGCAAGAGATAAATGAATGAATGAATGCAAGCATGAATGTAATGTAGTAATAGATTAATGTATGCAATATACAAGTTAATGAGATGTAATGTTCTATGTTAACACAAATCCTATATTACCTTATGTACCCCCCTTACACTATGTTGACACTATCACACTTGACACATTGTTCACTTACACTTTGACACTCTTTGATATGTATACACTATATGCCCATTTAACCCTCACTTGCCCCTTTTCCATATTCACATACACACACATAGCCTCTTAAATAAGTATTTATGAATACAGTTAACTTAGCTTATATGTATGTATATTATATATGTTAGCATATTTTGTTGTAATATATAAGTTTATATAACCATTTGAAATGCCATGATTATAGACCTAATGTTGAATACTAATATATGCATGTGTATATATGTGTAGACATATATAGCTTAAAGTAATAGATTATCTAGTGTATATCCAATGTGAATTCTTGCCTATTTGAGTATTGAATAATTGCATGCTATATAGAGTTGGGTGTATGTTGGCTTGTATAGCCTTGTATTGATGTTTGCTTGCTAGGATAGTCTTGGATAGGCCTAGTAAGACTTGCTGGGTTAGGACATGACCTAGTTTGACCTAGTTGACTAGTGCAGTTGACCAGAGTTGACCAAGGGTTGACTTTGGCCTAGTTTGACCTAGATTCATGTAGTTTGCATTGTAGCTTTCAATTCTCTTGTATTTTACATATCATGACTCATATTACTCTGTTTAGGACATTGTGACTCTGGTGCAGGCATTTGATATTACACTACTCTTTTCAGAGTAGCAGGCGAGTACATTCTCTGATAGTTCTCTCATTTATTTGTCAATTACTGTACTTCAGTTCTAGTTAGCTGTATGTGATTCTCTGTTACAAACACGTATTTTTTATTTCTGAATCCATGTATGCGACACACATACTTACTTGTCTTACCTCTATTATTCGAATCACCATACGAATCATCATACGAATCACCATACGAATCACTATTCGAATCACCCTATTCGTATTCATATGTTGGTTGGATTTTTCGATTGATGTGTCGGATTTTGATTCATTTGTATTAGATGGGCGGGGAAATACTTGATTAGGCATGTGAACATTCCCACTATTCGAACCACCCCTATGAATATATTCGAACGATAGCTATTCCACACCCAGCCAGGTGTGTGATGTGCCGGATTTACCCTTAGCCGTTTACATGTCTAACTAAGTATTTTAAAATACACTTGGAGAATTTATTCGAATGTTGTTAGAACATTATGAATCACTATTCGTATCACCTTATTCGTATCACCTTATTCGATTCACCTTATTAGAATAATGATTAGAATCACATTCGACTCATCTTATATTAGACTCACATTGGAATTACACTAGACTTATATTTTACCATCTGAACTCATTATGTTACTCTAGTTCAGCTAAATCTTATTTTACCGTCTTCATTGCTACGATTCTTCTCTTATTTAGTTATTTCTTTCCTTGCACTTTATTTGTCTTTCTTACCATCACCTGAATATAAACTGCCATATTCATCAATACAACTGTCTATAACTGCTTTATAGTTCTCTGTCATTTACTTGGGTTTTCTAGATGAGATTGTGCTCGTTCCTGTCCTGACTTGACCTGTTAAAAATATTACAGATGACTGTCCTGAGGACGTTTGCCCTACTTGCCTTGGAGCAGGAGATTGCTTAGCTACCTTTGGCCCCGACACTCAGGAGTGATCGGGAGACTAGCTAGTAGACTTGGTTTAGTTTTCAGGTTTTAGAATTTGAATTGTAATAACTTGTGATACGAGTTTGTATTTGAGTTTGTTTGAGATATTATTATTTAGTAGTTTATAGATGTTGTTATTTAGTTTTTAGTTATAACTTCTGTGTTATCTTATCGTGCTTAGACTGTGATTGAGATTTTATTATATCTATACTTGTCCTCCGTTCGGAGTTGAGATTTGACAAGTACATATCATTGCGTGAGTTGTTGATTAGATAGTAACCTAGGACAGCGTTCTACCGCCGACACTGCGGCGTAGGCTGGATGTACCCACTTCTCGTGTCCTTACTCTAGGGTGCGGGTCGTGACACGTGGCAATTCTGTGTGTGACATTATGTGAGGGAAACAGTCCAGATTTTGTGTGTGTGTGTGACTTCATGAGTGTGTGTGTGTTAAGTGTGACAGATTTGGAATGTGTGTGAGTGAAATTATAAAACAGTATAAAGGGAAAAAAATAGTGTGACAGTCTCAGTTTGTGTGTGTTGGCATATGTGTGTGAGTATGAACTGTGTGTGGGTGATAGGAATAGATATGTGAGGAATTTAGAACATGTGTGAGGAATTGCACAGGTGTGTGTTCATATTTTGCAACATAAAACCATCAAACAGTGAGTGAAGTTCTCAGGATTTAACCAAACCAATTTGACAGTTCCATGCTAACCCATAGCAGTTAGCATACTAAAACTCGATTCCAATAACCCGTTGCATCAACACAATCAAAGTTAACATTAACTTCAACCCTAACACATGCAGGTGAACCAAATAACTACCTAACATTATTAAAATAAGTAAAAAATAACACTTAAACTCAGAAATATCATTCCAGCCAAGTGTATCTGTCGGGTATCAGTCCATATTGGGAATCAAGGAATTCGACCCTAAATTAATCATAAAAATCAAACAAGAGTTGGTAAATAGTGTCACATATGTACACGTGTCTTGAGAGTCGATCGTGTCCAAAAATATGACACAACGTGTCCAACACGTTACAAACACGTGGGGTGCACCCAGTGTTGCACATGTCGTGCACGCGTGCGCACGCGTGTAGGACACGACACACGACATGTGGGGTTTGGTCATGCCCACGTACAGCCCACGTGTCAGGCTACACATACGACACAACACGACACGACCACGTCGTGTCCATAGTGGACACGACTCGCGTATCAGAACGCGATTCTGCCTGTACGCGTGCGCTTGTGTGTTGGACCAGTACATGTGACCTAGCGTGTCCGACACAACACTGTTGGACACAAGACTTGGAGGACAGGTTCACAGACACTGCCCCCACCTCTGTGTCCAACCGCAGCTCGCCACGTGGCCTGTGTAATGAGCACGAGGCCTCGAACAGCAGAGAAAACCTAGCCGTGCGGGGCTGTGTCCACGAGTCCATGTGACTCAGACTCGACACAAAACCAACTCAGTCGAGTAGAAAGCCATAAGCGACACGAAAACCTACTTTTTATTCAAACACATTCAGAAAACAAGATCGAAATGCCATGTGGCATTTCGTCGAACACTTAGAACCCTATACTGATACGTGTCTGATACGGACACGTAAAGGACACGAAACTTCACAAATCCTATTCTACAGTGAGAGGACACCTAGGGCTATGCATACATGCCAAGAAATTAAAAATCTATGGAGGGAATAGGAAGTTACCTATAGGTGTTCTTCCTCAAGGAAAACTTCAAAAATGGGGATTCCTTCTAGCTAGCCCCAAGCTCCAAATTGTCCCAAATCTGTGATTACCTCCATGAACAGTAGGAAAACACGAATTAGGTCACCATGGAAGAAGTTTGAATGAAAAAGGATTAATATTGATTAAAATAGGAAAGAGTTTCAATGGAGGCAAACCTTGTTCTTGCAAAAGGAAGGAAGGCAACTAAATTTTGAGAGGGATTATATAGTAATGGGGGAATACCTAGGCTGGCCATAGAAGTCTAGGGTTAGGGTTTTAGGATAGATCAAGGGCTCTCCTTCCATCTAGTTAAATCAATGGCCTAAAATCTAGGTTTACATTCTAGTCAAGTTGCAACCTAGTTTGTTCTAACTAATAATGTCTTAACCAAGACTAATCAATACTAACTAATACTAACCATGACTAACTAAATCTAGCTATGACTAATCAAGGTTAGGTCCCATCTAGGTTAGGGCTAATCACAACACAAGGTAATTAATTAATAATATTAAAATCACACCATTCAAAATAATATATATTAAAATTCCAAATAATTATAATAAATCACAATAAGCTCAAATAAATTCAGAAATGACCAAAATACCCTCTAGGCTAAATGCACTAAATTGAACCTCTACTCACATGGTTACGCTCTAGGTCAAACAGTCTCTAAGGTCACACTAGCAACACCAAAATCATAGGTCATGACTTAAAGAATAGTTTTAAATGATAAAAATCACCAAAAATCATATTATGATTCAAATACCATTATTAAATGATTAAAAACACAAAAGTTCAAAATTACCCTCATTTTAGAAAACTGGGTTACACTTGTACTATTTTTATGTTAGACTTTTCTAGATATTTTATATCATGTTGTCTTTATCTTTCGTATCATTTATCCTTCTTAGAGTATTGTGATTGAGTATGAACATTGTCATTACTTGTCCCGTTTGGAGTTGACTATCTCGACAGGTTATGATATTTATAATTGTTAGTTAGTTAGATAGTCCTAAACATCGTTCTACTGCCGATGCTGCGGCATTGGCTGGGTGCTGTCTTGCACTCGTACTTCTATACCGGATGCGGGTCGTGACACGTTTTTAGTGGTGGCTATGTAGGTCAGAAGTCGTAATTAGTACGATGTCGTAGTGGTGCCCGACTTAGAGTGTTGCTACGAGCCTGCTATAGGTATAGAGGATACAGGCTATAGGCTATGGATACTCAATCATAATTAGAAAAAACTTCCAATTTGTTTCTATACAACTGTCCTTTCTTGATACTGATTATTTGCACTATAACTGTCCCCTTTGAATATATTCTATCATGTGCCATATTGACCTTTTCCTTTCGGTCTGCCTTCATGATGCCTTAGACCAGAGCACAACGTTCGGGACAAGCAGCTTCAGAAAGGTTTACGACATCCCGCGATCCTGCCCTAGTTACATCTTTCGGTGTTGGAGTGACAGCAGCTACCTTCGGGGGTGCTCCTCCTCCAGTGACGAGGACTATTCTCGAGGTTGTTGTGTGTGCTTCTACTTTGGTGCAGGGGGCTGCTAGTAGAGTTGTCGCTAGTGTTCCTCTTTCTGTGCAGCGGACTCTACCATCTGTTCCAGGAGATCTTCATCCTCTGCCGCATGTGCCTACTGATATGGGGCATATGTTTGCCCTCTTCAAAGAGATGCTAGAGATGCAAGGGCGTAGTCTGAGGCGCAACAGAGGCAGTCGAACGCAATAATGGGGGCATAGAGGATGCTCATCAGCTTGCTCTAGCTGCAGTAGTTCGAGGAGCTCCAGCCTAGTAGTAGGATGCCCAGCAGAGGCCAGGCAATATTCAGGACTTCAAAAAGTTCGAACCCCGAGGTTTCAATCGGTCGAAAGGCATCATCTTTGATAATGACTGGCTCGAGGATATCGAGCGAATCATGAGGGTGTCCCACCTAGCTGATGATTTAAAGGTCGAGGCGGTAGGGCTGCAGCTGCTTGATATCACCCACACCTGGTTCTAGAATGAGCCAGCTCTTAATGGAGAGGGTCATACCTAGACCAAATTCAAGGAACTTTTTAAAAAGAAGTTCTTTTCTCCTACCGATAGGCTGGACTTGGCCAGACAGTTCCAAAACCTTTAGCAGGGAGGCATGTTTGTAGAGGAGTTTCCGGCAGAGTTCGGCAGGATGAGTCAATATGCAGATTACATGATGTGAGACCCAGAGATTAGGGCGAGTTATTTACGGAAGGGACTAATTTGGGATGTGAAGATCCTCATTCCTTTATTCTAGAGACCTGGGAGATCTTGCGGAAGCACACAAGGTTGAGCAAGAGTTGGGCCTGAAGCCCAAAAGAGACTGCGATATCTTCGCGAGGGATACTAGTGGTGCAAGGCCTGCTTAGCATCTGTTACGACTCGTACCTTGAAAAGGGCACGAGAACGTGGGTACGTCCAGCCTACCGCAGAATCGGCGGTAGAACGCTGTATAGGTCGTCTATAACATACAACATCTAGACACAATATAAATGTACCTGTCACCTCTGTACGGAGGTATATTATAACATCTCAACTCTATATCTAATCACAAGTCTAGAGAAGATAGAGCATGATATGGAATAAGATAAAAAGGAAGAACTGAATATATAAAGTAGAGTCATCACAACACACATATGGATGTCCAACACAAATAAGTACAAGTCCTGAATATAAATAAGCCTCAACTAACAATCGGAACAATCCGATACAAATAGAAAGCTATAAGTACTAGACTAAACTAGGCCCCCTCTACTGATCTAGATGCTCCTCGGGCCTGAATGTCACCCTCATATGCCCCATAGAAGGTAGGGAAGTCACCACCATCATCTGTGATATTTTGTCAACATATCCAGCCAGGATTGGAACGAGCACATCACCTCTAACAGTTCAAAATAATTGACAAGCGCTATGAGTATGAAATAATAATGAAATTATTGATAATCAAGTTGTGTAGGTAATGTATAATGAAAAACAAGTGTACAAGATCATATGAGAACAGGCAGATATATAAAAGTGAGTAAATCTGTCATGCAAGATATGTTGTAGACAACTCAGACAAACTGTGTTAAGACCAGTAATTTTGAAATACCAAGTTTGACATGTGAACGGCTAGAAAGGGATATCTGACAAACCATACACGTACGTGTGTGGTGCTATTATTCACGTAAGACCAATGGGATAGAATAGGTATGTTCACATGTCTCTAGGTATTCCCCCGCCCGACTAGTACACATGGAATCCAGGTTCTTCGACACGCATTTATTAGTCATGATTACATTATTCAAGATAGGCATGAAACCATGTATCTCCAGTCAAGGAATCCATAAAAATAAATATGTGAGTCCATCATGTCAGAATCAAGATAGAAACTAATATAACATACATCACAAGATATATCAACATAATGAAACTATCAGAGAATGTACTCGTCTGCGGTCCTAAGCTATTAGTGATAATAGATGCTCAGAGTGATGTCACAGGCCTAAAGATGAGATATCATGAGTTAATTAGGATTTAAGAGTGTATGACATAATTTCTAGTATGTGCTATGCAAATCTAGGTCATGCTAAGTCAATCTTAGTAAATCTAAGTCATACTAAGTCATACTAGGTCAAAGGTTGACCTACAGTTGAATTTTGGTCAACAGGGCATCTTTGGTCAACTTCTAATCCAATCTAGGTCCAATTATGAATTGTAGTTGACTTTGAGTCAAAACAATCAACCTTAGTCAAACAGGGTAAAATCTAGGTCAAGTATCATATTCCTAACCTTCACCTATGAAGATAACGCACTTATAACCATTACAAACCAAGATAATCCAATACCTTAGATACTAGGTAATATATTTACCTTAGTAATATACTACCTTAGGTTAGTAGATAACTCACTAACCTAGGCTAATAGATCCTACTAATACTTTAGACTAGTATCTAACCGTCTATCTCAATATCCTACCAATACCTTACCCTTAGACTATAGGTAATCCTCATTACCTTGTCAATACCTTAGCCTACTAATTTATCCTCTAAGATAATGATTTGTATCTTAGGATACCCACTCATCTACATCCTAAGGCACTAACGTAGATATTAGATACAGGTAAGATACCAACCTATATCTTATCCCAAGATACCATATACCTTAGTCCTATTGATATCCTAATACCAATACCTTAGTCTAGGTATAAATACCTTAACTATCAAGATACCAATCTTAGATATCTAATATCTATCCTAAGCTACTAGCTAACCAATAACTTAGATATCTAATCTTAGTTACCTAGGTAAACCAAATACCTTACCTTGTAATAAGGTAAACTAATTACCTTAAGGTAAGGTAAACTATTACCTTGGTTGGAAACTAATACCTTAATCTCTAATACTAATACCTTAAATATCTAGCCTCTAACATCCATCCTAAAATATTAGATAGACAATACCTTAGTATCTAATATCTTAGTATAAAGTAAACCCCCTATACCTTGTTGGTAAGTCCCCTTTACCTTGTAGGTAAATACATTACCTTAAGGTAATAGGCAAATATCCAAATATCCTAAGATACCACTATGGTATCTCAAGATATTACTATATATCCTAACTTATATCTCTAATACAAGATACTAAATAACTCTAACATCTAACTTCTAACCATCTATTCTAACTTAGAAATCTAACACAACTAACATCCACTAACTAATATCTAACCATAACATATATGTATATATATCCATCTCTAACTCTAACCAACTAACATATGTCATCTCTAACTAACAATAACATAGACTAACACAACTAGATATCTAACTTATATAAGATACCACTATCTAACTTCTAAGATACCTCTAACCTCTACATAGATTCTAACATAACCACTAACATATCCATATATACAACATCTAAATTTTTCTCCACTGTAATACTAACACACAACAAACATATATACCAAATCCACCCCTCTCTTCTAACACACCCACACACATCTATATACAAACACACTACCACTCAACCAAAACACAAATCACTCAACAAATCATACTAGCCTCAAGTCAAATAGGATGGCATGATCCATCCAACTCTCTCACTTTCACAATAGTCACACTACACTACCATCTATACAACATCAAAACACACTAGCACATATCCACTATCAATCTGACTTCTCTCCACTAACCACACACATCCTTATCTCATTCAAACACACACACTATACTAACATATATTACATAACAATAACATATATATATATATATATATATATATATATATATATATATATATATATACATATATGTACCATATCATACATATTCTTGAGAACCTATGATACCTATTTACATGATATCTATACTACATAGGCTCATAGGTTACACAAAATGCATATGTTATATAGTCACTCTTCTACTTAAAATCAATATTATACCAATTTGGCCTTCACTAAATTCTAGGATTAAAGTATATTATAGCGCTTCTTATTATCTTTTCGAAACTTCAAACGGATCATATTATCGTGTCCGGAAGCTCCCGAAATCGCGAAAACAACGAAACATGTTCATCTTTCGGACAATTGACACTCAAACAATTTTACAGAAAGTTTTAGAACGAATTTGTCCTATTAAAATATATATTTAGAAAGCTAACTTCGTTATGGTTCTTTCAAAAAAATAAAAGATTAATCGGAGTCTTGAGATAGGAGTTATAATATTTCTAAGTTGCTCTGGCTACTAAAACATGGATGAAAATTATGACGAATTTGGGTTGTTTGGACAAAAGAAACACATGTAGGCCAAGATACATGGATACCAACATAACTATCCAAATGAAACTCATTCTAATCATCCTAACTAAGATTAATCCACTCTCTAACCATCCTAAAACTGAAATTAAACCACAAAATAGCCTATTTGCATAAACACAAACACACGGGGTGTCCTATATTTGAAACTCCAGAAGTAGGACACCAAACCTATTCAAACGTCCTAAAGAGGACTCCAAAGAGCCTCAAATTAAAATCTAATGGTTGTATATACATGGGAGTGGTTCCTATGGATTCAAATCTAACTAAAATGTAAGAGAAATTGAAATAGAGAGATGGTTATACCTATTGGAAGTGGGATCCTAATGATACACTCAAAGGACACAGTTCCGACACGAAAGCTCCTCCAAAATGGACACCCTTCCTTGTTCCTTTCTCCCAATCCTTGCTAGCACCCCCTCCTTGGTTGAATAAAAAAAAATGATGGACGATTGGAAGAAGAATGGAAGGATTTGGAGATCAAAATCAAGAAGGAAGTTCTCAAGTTTGGGAAAGAACAAATTTGGGGAAAAAAGAGGCAAATGTGAAATAAAGAGAGGGACACCTCTTCCCCTATTGGTGGCTGGCCATACATGCCCTAATGGACATATTTGAAATGTCCAAGATGCCCCTACAAGTCTCCTTTGGGTCAACTTAAGTCATGATAAAGTTTGTGGTCAAAAAGGTCAAGTTTAAGTCTCTAATTTAACTATTCTAAGCAAGTGGGATTAGTCTAATGACACTAACTTAATTAGTGGAATTTATGGGCCATGCGTAACTAATCTTGGGGTCCCGACTAGAGTCTAAGTTACCCGCGTCACTAACACAAGTCGGAACGAAACAAAACTCAAACCCGACTAAAAAAATCCTGTAAAATCAATTTTAAAATATAAAATTCCCAAAATATTAAAATATAAAAAATGACCAAAATCATAATACATCAATTTAGATATTATTAAAATAATCTAAAATTACCAATTAATCAAAATTCTAATAATTCAAAAGTCACAAAATGACCATAATACCCTTAGCCTAAAAATTGATAATTAGTTAATCTAATCACATGGATTAGGTCTCCATGGTCATGGTTAGTCTCTAGGCTAAGCAGCTCTAAGGTTATACTAGCCAAGAATAAAATCACAAAACACTAATTTAATGATATTAAAATAATCAAAATTTACCAATAAATCAATAAGATGATTTAAACCTATTATTAAATAATCAATTTTACAAAAGTTCAAAATTACCTTCATTTTAGAAAAGTGGTGGTTACAAATTTACCCTCCTTAGAAAAATTTCGTCCTCGAAATTAAGATGGTCGTACTCTTTCTAGGTTAAACCCCCAATAATCAAGGTCAAGAAAACTATATCTAAAATATACAAATTGTGGTCCTACTGGTCGTGATATCACGGTCTTGATCAGGGTCACTATACTATCTATCACAGCACAAAACATCCTGACAGGTACTAATGGAATCACACGACAAGATGGAAAGAGGAACAAGAAAGACAGACCTGCTAACCCGTCACCCGTAGCGTCGGTCTACTCGACTATCAGCACAAAAGTCCTGCCCTTCTGGGGTATATCCCTCTGATGATGCAGGGCACGGTGCTGCGCTACAGGTGGTTTAGCTCCCTCTATCTAATCCATGATACTCAAGTAACATCCGCACTGATATTCCATTCCATCATACAAGGGCACCTTCTATATGGTATCTACTATGAAATTTGATAATCATACCCGTCTATCCAGAACCATGTTACCAGAATCCTTGTTATGCCAGTAAGAACAATAGCAATAATCCCTAGAGTCTGTAACTAAGGTACATACCTCTAGAATCATGGTATTTAAAAATTTTGCATTGCCGCTAGCTTGGCTGCGAAAACTTTAAATTTTCACACTCGAGAAATACATCCAAAATCAGACTTTATCTCATCGCCAAACCAGCTAATATGGCTGTAGAAGGCTCTAGATTCAATGACTGAGGCAACCTAGCCCAAAATATTATCTTAGTAGAAAATTAAGTCAATAATAAATACCAAGAATCAAATTCAATGATGAACAAGGAAGTAGACAGAAACTGTCGAAATCGAATTTCGAGATAGTTTATAATGAGATTCTCAAGCGTCATTCCAGGAATCTTTTCAAGTAGTCCTAATTGTGATTGAGTAACTCTCTATACAACCTAAACCTATATCCTAACAATAGGCTCGTAGCATCACTTTAAGTCGAGCACCACTATAAAATCGTACTAGTTGCGACTCTGACCTGCATGGGCCACAACAAAAATGTGTCACGACCCGCACCCTGAGGAAGGGCACGAGAATGTGGGTACGTCCAGTCTAAGTTGCAGAATTGGCAGTAGAACGCTCTATAGGTCGTCTATAACATACAAATCTAGACACAATATAAATGTACCTGTCATCTCTGCATGGAGGTATATAATATAACATCTCAACTCTATATCTCAATCACAAGTCTAGGGAAGATAAAGCACGATATTGAATAAGATAAAAAGGAAGAACTGAATATATAAAAAATAGAGTCATCACAACACACATATGGATGTCCAACACAAATAAGTACAAGTCCTGAATATAAATAAGTCTCAACTAACAATCGGAATAATTTGATACAAATAGAAAGCTATAAGTACTAGAATAAACTAGGCACCCTCTACTGATCTAGATGCTCCTCGAGCTCCTGAATGTCACCCTCATATGCCCTATAGAAGGTAGGGCAGTCACCATCATCATCTGTAATATTTTGTCAACATATCCAGTCAGGATTGGAACAAGCACATCACCTCTAACAGTTCAAAATAATTGACAAGCGCTATGAGTATGAAATAATAATAAAATTCTTGATGATCAAGTTGTAGAGGTAATATATAATGAAAAGACAAGTGTACAAGATCATATAAGAATAGACAGATAGGTAAAAATGAGTAAACCTATCATGCAAGATATGTTGTAGACAACTCAGACAAACTGTGTTAAGACCAGTAATTTTGAAATACCAAGTTTGACATGTGAACGGCTAGAAAGGGATATCCGACAAACCATACATGTACGTATATGGCCGCTATTATTCACGTAAGACCAATGGGATAGAATGGGTATGTTCACATGTCTCATAGGTATTCTTCCGCCCGACTAGTACACATGGAATCCAGGTTTTTTGACACGCATTTCACTAGTCACGATGGATGCATTAGTCATGATTATATTATTCAAGATAGGCATGAAACCACGTATCTCCAGTCAAGGAATCCATAAAATACCAATCCGTGAGTCCATCGTGTCAGAATCAAGATAGAACACTAATATAACATGCATCATAGGATATATCAACATAATAAAACTATCAGAGAATGTACTCGCCTGCGGTCCTGAGATGTCAGTAAAAATAGATACTCAGAGTGATGTCACAAACCTAAAGATGAGATATCATGAATTAATTAGGGTTTAACAGTGTATGACATGATTTCTAGTATGTGCTATGCAAATCTAGGCCACGCTAAGTCAATCTAACTCATACTAAGTCATACTAGGTCAAAGGTTGACCTACAGTTGACTTTTGGTCAACAGGTCATCTTTGGTCAACTTCTAATCCAATCTAGGTCCAATGTTGAATTGTAGTTGACTTTGAGTCAAAATAATCAACCTTAGTCAAACAAGGTAAAATCTAAGTCAAGTATCATATTCCTAACCTTTACCTACCAAGATAACTCACTCCTAACCATTACCTACCAAGATAACCCAATACCTTAGATACTAGGTAATATCCTTACCTTAGTAATATATTACCTTAGGTTAGTAGATAACTCACTAACCTAGGCTAATAAATCCTACTAATACTTTAGACTAGTATATAACCGTCTATCTCAATATCCTACCAATACCTTGCCCTTAGACTATAGGTAATCCTCATTACCTTGTCAATACCTTAGCCTACTAATTTACCCTATAAGATAATAATTTGTATCTTAGGATACCCACTCATCTACATCCTAAGACCCTAACGTAGATATTAGATACTAGTAAGATACCAACATATATCTTACCACAAGATACCATATACCTTAGTCCTATTGATATCCTAATACCAATACCTTAGTTAGGTATAAATACCTTAACTACCAAGATACCAATCTTAGATATCTAATATCTATCCTAAGCTACTAGCTAACCAATAACCTAGATATCTAACCTTAGTTATCAAGTAAACCCAATACCTTATCTTGTAATAAGGTAAACCCATTACCTTAAGGTAAGGTAAACCATTACCTTGGTTGGAAACTAATACCTTAACCTCTAATACTAATACCTTAAATATCTAGTCTCTAACCATCTATCCTAAAATATTAGATAGACAATACCTTAGTATCCAATACCTTAGTATAAAGTAAACCCCCTCTACCTTGTAGGTAAGTCTCATTTATCTTGTAGGTAAATACATTACCTTAAGGTAATAGGCAAATATCCAAAATATCCTAAGATACCACTAAGGTATCTCAAGATATCACTATATATCCTAACTTATATCTCTAATACAAGATACTAACCAACTCTAACATCTAACTTCTAACCATCTATTCTAACTTAGAAATCTAACACAACTAACATCCACTAACTAATATCTAACCATAACATATATGTATATATATCCATCTCTAACTCTAACCAACTAACATATGTTATCGCTAACTAATAATAATATAGACTAACACAACTGGCTATCTAACTTATACAAGATATCACTATCTAACTTCTAAGATAAATCTAACCTCTACATAGATTCTAACATATCCACTAACATATTCATACATACGACATCTAAATTTTTCTTCACTCCAATACTAACACATACACAAACACATATACCAAATCCACCCCCCTCTCTTCTAACACACCCACACACATTTATATACAAACACACTACCACGCAACCAAAACATAAATCACTCAACAAACCACACTAGCCTCAAGTCAAATAGGATGGCATGATCCTTCCAACTCTCTCACTTTCACAACACACACACTACACTACCATCTATACAACATCAAACACACACTAGAACATATCCTCGATCAATCTTACTTCTCTCCACTAACCACACACATCCTTATCTCATTCAAACCCGCACACTATACTGACATATATTATATAACAACAATAGATATATATATATGTACCATATCATATATATTCTTGACAACCTATGATACCTACATTCACATGATATCCATACTACATAGGCTCATAGGTTACACAAAATGTATATGTCCTATAGTCACTCTTCTACTGAAAACCAATACTATACCAATTGGGCCTTCACTAAATTCTAGGATTAAAGTATGTTATAGCCCTTCGTATTAGCTTTCCGAAAATTCAAACAGATCGTATTTTCGTGTTCGAAAGCTCCTGGAATTACGAAAACACCGAAACACGTTCATCTTTCGGACAACTGACACTCAAATAATTTTATAGAAAGTTCTAGAATGAATTTGCCTATTAATATATATATTTGGAAAGATAACTTCGATATGGTTCTTTTAAAAAAAATGGAAGGTTAATCGGAGTCTTGAGCTATGAGTTATGACATTTCTAACTTGCTCTGGCTACTAAAAATGTGGATGAAAATTATGACGAATTTGGGTTGTTTGGACAAAAGAAACACATGTAGTCCAAGATTCTTGGATACCAACATAACTATCCAAATGAAACTCATTCTAACCATCCTAATTAAGACCAATCCTTTCTCTAACCATCCTAAAACTGAAATTAAACCACAAAATAGCCTATTTGCATAAACACAAACACACGGTGTGTCCTATATTGGAAACTCCAGACGTAGGACACCAAACCTATTCAAACGTCCTAAAGAGGACTCCAAAGAGTCTCAAATTAAAATCTAATGGTTGTACATGCATGGGAGTGGATCCTATGGATTCAAATCTAACTAAAATGCAAGAAAAATTGAAATAGAGAGATGGTTATACCTATTGGAAGTGGGATCCTAATGATACACTCAAAGGACACGGTTTCGACACGGAAGCTCCTCCAAAATGGACACCCTTCCTTGTTCCTTTCTCCCAATCCTTGCTAGCACCCCCTCCTTGGTTGAATGAAAAGAAATAATGGAAGATTGGAAGAAGAATGGAGGGATTTGGAGATCAAAATCAAGAGGAAAGCTCTCAAGTTTGGGAAAGAACAAATTTGGGGAAAAAAAGAGACAAGTGTGAAATGAAAGAGAGGGACACCTCTCCCCTATAGGTGGCTGGCCATACATGCCCTAATGGGCCTATATGAAATGTCCAAGATGCCCCTACAAGTCTCCTTTGGTTCAACTTAAGTCATGACAAAGTTTGTGGTCAAAAAGGTCAAGTTTAAGTCTCTAATTTAACCATTCTGAGCAAGTAGGATTAGTCTAATGACACTAAATTAATTAGTGGGTTTTGCGGGTCTTGCCTAACTAATCTTGGGTTCCCAACTAGAGTCTAAGCTACCCAGGTCACTAACATAAGTCGAAACGAAACGAAACTCAAACCCGACTAAACAAATCCCGTAAAATCAATATTAAAATATAAAAATTCCTAAAATATTAAAATATAAAAAATAAACAAAATCACAATACATCAATTGAAATATTATTAAAATAATCTAAAATTCACCAATTAATCAAAATCCTAAATAATTCAAAAGTCACAAAATGACCAAAATACCCTTAACCTAAAAGTGGTA
>JANAVB010039969.1:0-122500 GCA_029216955.1 Iris pallida | reverse complement strand
CACGAGCTCGACCTCAAAGACTTCGACGAACCGGCTCCAAAGGAAAAAGAGATTGCCCTAAAAGCTCATCGTCAAAGTGCTGATCCTAAAGAGACTGACGATGACAATTCAGAAGGTGATGATCAAGCTCTTCTAGTCCACAACTTCAAGAAGTTCCTTTGTTTCAATCGAAGGAAGAAGGAGCAACAAGAAGACGACGAGGAAGAACCAACTTGCTATGGCTACAAAAAGACTGGACACATTCAAAAGGATTGTCCTTTCGTAAAGATAGGTAACAGACATGAGAAGCCCTACAAGAAGCATTCTTCGAGAAAGTACGCCAACACTATTATTTGGCACGAAAGCGAAGCCGATGATTCTGAAGAAGAAGATGACTCTCCTCGAGACACTGCTAATGTCTACCTAATGACAACATCCGAGAAGGTAACTAGCGAAACTCTTGATGACTTTTCATTTGATGAACTTGGCGATGCTTTTAATGACTTACTAAATGATCACAAGAAAGTCATTAGTAAATATAAGCATGCTAAGGAGAAAATCAAAGGCTATGAAATAGAGATTCAAAATCTTTCCTCTTTACTTGATAATGTTAGAGACACTCTACCTACGGAAGTCACTGATGAGGTGTCCAAGCTTAAACTAAGCTTACATAATGCCGAAACACTTATTGAGAAGCAAACACGTGAGATCTCAGCACTCAACAAAGAGCTTGCTGAAGAAAAGAACAAACACAAGGTCTCTATTACTAAGATTGATGGTCTAAATGCTAAGTGTAATGAACTGAATGCTGGCTCTAAGAAATTAGAGATTAGATTTGGGAAGCAGGTTGCTCAACCTCAAACCCAATCACACAGTCACAAAACACACAAAACACAAGACCACTCATAATAGTAAAATACGTCACCCACATGCAGCACGTAACAATGCTTATATGTACACGTGCTTCCATGCAGCACATAAACCACATATACGTAGATATCACTCTCAATCTACTCATAACTATTATCCTACTACTGCACATAGACATAACTATTATCCTGCTACTACACATAGACATAACTATTATTCTGTTGCCACACATAGTTACTATCCTACTGTTTCATATAACTATCACCATACTGCATATAGACATCACTATCAACCTGCTCCTAACACAAATATGCATGCTACTTGCACATACTGTGGATTACATGGTCATATCTCACCACAGTATAGAATTAGAAAATTAGTTGATATTAATCTATATACATGGGTACCGAAGACTAATATTTCTGGACCCACAAGAACTTGGGTACCAAAGGTCACATCTACTCGTGATGTAGGTGGACCTTCCTTCCTCAATTAAAATTAAGTAGATTCTCGATAGTGGATGCTCGCGACATATGATGGGAGACGCAAATCTTTTCGCATCACTATCGATGAAGAGGGAAGCATATGTATCCTTCGGTAATAATTTAAAGGGCTACATCATACGTAATGGTACTATTAGTTATCCTTCTTCTCTTGTAATAAAGGATGTCTGCCTAGTGACCGAGTTAAAGCATAACCTGTTCAGCATAAGTCATCTTGCTGATCATGGATATGATATTAACTTTGGAAATAATAAATGCCATATTTATGATAGGTCAACGAAAGACATTACTTTTGAAGGGATAAGAGAATATAATATTTATATTTTCTATCTATCTAGAAACACTAACAGTACAGGAAGATGCTTCTACGCCCACAAGGATGAAAGACTGTTGTGGCACCAGCGTCTTGGTCATGCCAATATGGATACTATATCCAGGCTATCGACAACAAAACTAGTAAAAGGTCTGCCCGATATCATATTCAAGAAAGACATGTGCAGCGGCTATCCCCGACGATGATGTTGAACCATTAACTTCCACACCGATGAATACTACCCCTGAAACCAATTCTCTGGAGGGCTTACCGAAGAAGTTCGAGTTCAAGCCGTCACACCCAAAAACTTGGTAATAGGTGAGGTATTATGCGAAGTAAGTATTCAATCATCTTTAAGAGATTCTATTGCTAGCACTGCTTTCATTTCGCAAATTGAGCCTAAAAATGTTTTAGAAGCTTTAATGATGAATTTTGGATTTTTGCGATGCAAGAAGAACTCAACCAATTCGAAACAAGCCAGGTATGGGAACTTGTTCCTAAACCAGCTAATCATTCGACTATTGGTACTAAATGGATTTTTTGTAACAAAGTAAATGAAGATGGTTCAGTCACTCACAAGAAAGCGCGTCTAGTAGCTCAAGGATACAACCAAGAGGAAGGTATCGACTACGATGAGACGTATGCTCCAGTTGCAAGACTTGAATCCATTCGGATGCTTTGTGCCTTTACAAACTTTTAGAATTTTAAACTTTTTCAAATGGATGTCAAAAGTGCTTTTCTAAATGGTTTCATTAATGAGGAAGTTTTTGTAAAATAACCATGTGGTTTTGAAAATCATAAATTTCTTGACCATGTTTTCAAGCTTAAGAAAGCGCTATATGGCCTCAAACAAGCCCCCAGAGCTTGGTATGAACGCCTAAGCAATTTTTTACTAGATAAAGGTTTTTTAAAAGGGAAGATTGACACTATACTTTTTATCAAAAGTTTTCAAGACACCATTCTTTTAGTTCAAATTTATGTTGATGATATCATATTTGGGTTCACTAATAAAAATCTATGCCAAGATTTTGCTAAGTGTAACGAATTTGAGATGAGCATGATGGAGGAGCTCACCTACTTCCTTGGATTGCAAGTCAAACAAACTTCTCAAGGAACATTCATCAGCCAGTCAAAAAAGGATATGCTGAAGAAGTTTGATCTTGACAACGTCAAACCAATCAGCACTCCCATGGCTACTACGACCAAGTTGGAACCTGATGAAAGCGGCAAACCTATTGACCAATGTAAGTATCGAAGTATGATTGGTAGTTTACTTTACCAAACTTCTAGTAGTCCCGATATCATGTTTAGTGTTTGTCTGTGTGCTCGCTATCAAGCTAGTCCTAAGGAATCACATATGTTCGCCGTTAAGCGTATCTTTCGATACCTTAAGGGTACTGTTACAGTGGGCTTGTGGTATCCCAAATCTACATCCTTTGACCTTATTGGTTATTCGAATGCTGATTTTGCTGGATACAAAGTCGACCGTAAAAGTACGAGTTGCACGTGTCATTTATTAGGCAAGGTTCTAGCCTCATGGTTTAGCAAGAAGCAGAATTCTTTCGCACTATCCACAACAGAAGCTGAATACATCGCATCTGGTCATTGTTGTTTACAAATTCTATGGATGAAGCAAACCCTTGTAGACTACAACCTATCTTTTATGCACATTCCTATATTCTGTGATAACACTAGCGCTATCAACCTTACTAAGAACCCTATATGTCACTCATGCATGAAATATATTGAAATTTGTCACCATTTTTTGCGTGATCATCAACAAAATGGTACTATAAATTTAGAATTTATTGACACTGATCATCAGCTGGAAGATTTCTTTACAAAACCACTATCCGAAGAGCAATTCAACTTTCTTTGTCGTAAATTAGGAATTTTGGATGAGGACGTTATTCATTAAATTGGCCTACATAAATATCGATTATGTCATATATCTTTATGGTGACTTTGCTATGGGTACAAGCCGAAAGGGTCCTTCTGACAACAAGGCATAAAAGCATAAGCGACACGGTGCATTAGTCTTCGAACTACCGCTAGTTGGGATCCAGCCCCTATAGCTTCCCCATGGTAGTTTCATCGTAATGATCGTTGTCATAAATCATTGTCTATTATCTAGTTCAATTTCATTTATACCTTAATCAATTCAAAATTTTCTAAATTCAATTCTATTTCTTTTACATTCATGGTTTCTTTCACAATCACACTTTTGATTTTTATCTTTACACCTCATTCATTTTTCAATCCACCACCACCTAATGACCCCAACACATTCAATGATCGAATTTTTCTTTCATTGGAAGCCTTCAATGAATGGTTCAATGACTTTCGGTCAAGGAGTGTGTACGCGGGTCATCTTGTAACATTCCAGTCCTAAAATACGTAGGACTAGGAACGTAGACATGCCAGCCGTATAATAAATATACGTAAGATGTAAAATGTAGTAGAACTATAACTAATCTCATCCACACAAAAATAAATGAATCATATAATGATAATGAATTGTCTGGGTACAATATGTTGGGCGGAGACACATCCACTACCAACAAATAAGGAAAAAATACATGAAAAATGAAATGAGTTTGGCGAGCGAAGCGAAGACGATCTAGGTGCAATCATCCTCGAAGAAATAGTGACGATCATGGCTACGGCTAGAACACCTGCGAAAGATAAGAGCACACACCTGGCGAGATAACCAGGTCCTCAGAAGGACGTAACAAGATACAATAAATATGCCATATAAATACTGAATATAAAATATGCCACAATCAAAGAAAGTGACAAGACACCAATAAGGTAACCTAACCAAACTAAAGTGATCATGCAGTTGAGAACAAAGCTTTCGTCGTATGAGCCCTGGCTGTAAACGGGATCTGGTATAGTCCCCACTTGGGCACCAGTGACCACAACGCATGACGTTCAAAAATGATAGTGGCAAACCTGAGAGGCTTAACATACCCGTATCTCCAACGGAGCTTCCGGGTTACAAGGGAAGTGCAATCGAAGCCCAAACGACAAGGAAATGTTCTTCCCATCCAATGTACCTATCATGTTGCATCCACGACCATGTAACACTACTAACCATCAAGTCTTCTAACATACAACTATTGACAGTTAGACCTAATGCTCGTCCTATACGCATCAGTGATCAACCAACACGCAAGTTCAGATGCTATATGCTACTCATAACTCACACATCTCGTGGCACATCAGTGTCAAAGTTTATGTAATGTACTAAACTAGTGGTAGTCCCTTAACTCTAGGTCCATATGCAATCAAAGGATAAATAACAAGGTACAACTAATATCACTGAGCATGCAGTAAGTCAGGAACTGTAACAATGGTACAGCTAAAAGTACGGAAAATAAATACAAAGTGTTATGTAATAAATAAAATACAGACTAACTTATAAACAGTAAATTGTGGCAAGGTATCTTGCCTGGTGTGTCGCCTGGTGGTACGATGTTCTGTCATGTCCCAACAGTCCAATAGCCATGATCGAGGTGTAGGGTCCGAAATCGGAAAGAAATAAGGGTACGATTAGTCATGATCAGCTAAAATAGTTGAAGAGAATTTGTGGAAATAAATATATGTACTAATTTTTGAAAACTACTTTCATAATAAATTTACGTAATTACTTGAAACATATTTTATTAATAAAATAATTTTTAGAGAAATACTCGAAATGCTTATTGTATTGTAATTTGGAAATTTGATTTACTAGTCAAAAATATATATTAATAAATAAAAACTAAAGTAAATGTTTTAGGGCTAAAACTCTAAAATTTGAAGTTACATAGATAGCTCTAAACCATATACTCCACATATAGTTTGAAATAATACTGGTATATATTTTTCAAAATAATAACATTAATAATTATGAATAAGAAAACTAATAACAATAAATTTTACTGATCATAAACTACTTATTATATTTAATACTGCTACAGCATTATTATTTCTAATAATAATTACAATAGTAAATAAATAAACAATTTATAAACATTAATATGTATATTTACTATAACTATCAGTAAAAGTGGTAGTAAAACTGTGATATTAATAAAAAAATAAGGTTTTGACAACAGTATCTGTTGTCTCCTTTTTGAGACAAACACCCAACATATGAGAACATCTGTTCTCTCTCTCTCGTCGGTTGGTATGAATATGAAAGAAAGAGAAAAAAATGACAAAGACAAGTAGACAGTAAGGGAAGAAGCAACAGTAGCGAAAGAAGAAGGAGAAGAGAGAGGGAAAGGGGGCTTACAAGAGGGCAAGGCACCGAGCTCGAATGAAGAGGTGACGATCTGCGGCATGAAGCGACGGTCGCGGGGCTGGTGAAGTTGGAGAGGAGAAAGGGGGCGGTGCGATCAGCGGTGGGAGCTCGGAGTTTGGCCCGCTGGATTTTGTGGAGGCGGTCGCGAGAGAACGGCGGATCGGGATGGCGTCAGGTAGCCGGAGGCGCGGGGAAGCCGGAGGGCGGAGGGTAGACGCCAACGGTGGAGGAGACCGCGGCGGCGTGGAAGATCCGAAGTGGGCAACGGAGGATCGGGCGCGACTGAGCGAGGACGGTGGCGATAGGATTTTCGACGGTACGGCGACCGAGTGCGGCGAAGCTTGTGCGGCCGGTCGTGGTCGCCGGCATCGAACACGGCAGAAAGCACTTGGCGCGGCTGACCGGGGAGGGTGGCGCGGAGACGTCTGTGTCCAGTTGCGGGGCGAGGTGCTCACCAACCCGATGTCGCTGGGAGAGACTCGTCGGCCAGGCGGAGGTAAGGGTTCTGCCTCCTCTTCTTCTTTTTGCTGCGGTGGGAGATGGCCTGGGTGTGGGGCCGGACGGGTTGACGGGAGTTTGGTGGCAGGGGGGCAGTGGCGTTGCTTGGCCGGGGAGACGGGGAGGTCGAATTTAGTGGCGAAGGTGGTGTTGATGTCCACGGCAGGGTGCTGGTGAGGAGGTCAGTGGTTGGTGAAAATATTGGTCGGAGTCGACGATGGCCAAGAAGAAGGTTCGGCCGGGATGGTTGGTATCGGGGAGTTGTCGGAAAGAACGGGGAGGACAGGGGGTGGCCTGATGGTGGTCGGTATGGTGTGTCGAGGCATATCCGACACGGAGAGCAAACTTTATTTGTACATATAAAAACATAGTGGATGGAAAAGAATCATGGACACGATGCACAATTTGGTTGTGGATGGAAATTTTTTGGAGGAGTACCTCTCCTTTTATAGGAGGTGGAAATTTCCAGTTGGATAGGGATTGGGAGGATTTAAATTCCAATTAGGTAAATCACCTATTAATTCAAATTGATTTAAAAATAATTCAATCCAAATCAAATCCAATATAAATAAATTCTATACTTAATTTAAAATATTTTAAATAAATTCGATAAAATCTTTTTCTAATTTAAATTACCATATTTAATCAAATATTAATTCAAACAAATATTTCAAATATAATTTTCATAAATAATAAAATTTATTAATAATAATTTTGAAAATACAATTATATATACATGATTAAATTCATGTACCTCGCATCGATCTAGAATAATAGTTTCTAAATTACCAGTAACTAAATAGCCTTTCTATAAAGGAATAAAATAAAATTTGGGAAATTCAATTTTACATCTCAATATGTTTTGTGAAACTTAAGCAATAAAGAAAATATATATTTAAATAAATAAAATATCTACCACTTATTACTTTGAGATTATACATTTACTAAAATATGTTTTCCAAAAATATGTACCTCACAAATATTCGCACATGACGAGATGGTACAAAAATTGTAAATTAGCACGCGACGTACAAATACGAAGTAAAAATTAAATACCAATTTACAATATTAAAAATCATAGTATAAATTTAGGGGATTTATATCCTACCCAACTTATATGAATTTCGTCCTCGAAATTTAGGAATACTAGGATAGGTAGGATTGGAAAGATACAAGAGTTTCTAAATTCAAAATCATGATTATATTTCAAGCAAGGAGTCGAAAAAGGAATCCAATGAAAATAGGCAATTTGGGATAATTTCAATTTAGAGGACTGGGAGAATAAAATCACGGGTTTAGAATAGAAAGTGATCACATGCCTGACATCCCATTCAGTATCTAAATTGGATCGAAGATAATATTTATTTTATAACCGTGCAATCTCGTAATTAGATGATAACCTTCAGCGTCTCAAACTTTGATCAATAATCCAATATTTAATTTACATTCAAGATAGTAAATTTTGATAATTTACAACTTACCCATAGTTCTTTCATCATCACTAGCTCTTCACAATCTTCTCAAATTTTATATTTCACCAAATTTGAAATTTCCTTGAACGCATTTCATTTTCTTCTTTACTCCATTTGAGACTTGCTCTTAAATATCAACTTTCAACACTTTGATTCCAAATATATATTTTAAATCTAATATTTCATATTAAACTTTAATAAGTCCGGGAACCTTCAGTTCAATAAATCTCTAATCTTCATCCCCCAATATATATATTGATATCTCTTCTTTCACAGGCTAAATTTCCTCTTTCATAATCTCCTCGAAATTTAAATTCAATAACTTTTAAAACAATTTGGTCGAAAGTAGAAAACAACTCGTCGTAATAAGAATACATATCAATCACCAAAGAGTTTTTTTCTTCTTCGAGAAGTACTAATTCTCATCGACCACATTCCTTAATTTCATTTAATAGTATTACGACATATTTAACTTATGTCAAATCTCACGTATACCTTGTAATCGTATGATCATCTTAACCAACTACACCATTTATCTTATCCATGAGTTCTCTAATCTAGCCATGTATAACCGAAGGGTGTCATGGTCCAGTTTCTATTCTTTAAACAAGGAAATCATAAAAGGAAAAAAAGTTGTATAAACTACGATGAAGTAAAAATGAATCCTCAATAAGTGAAGCAAACAATTTGGGAGGAAAGTATGGTGTGCTATCGCAGGCACCCAAAAATAAAACCTTACTCTTAAAATTATATGTAGTAGAGAGAGAGAGTAAGGATCGATCCCATGGAGAGTAATTAGTATAAACTTTATGCTATGTAAACAAGGATTGGGGGAGAGAGTTTTGAAAAAAAAAATTAAGAAAAGCTAAAGCAATTAAAGTATTAAAATCAATCAAGGGACAAATATTGGTCTCAGTAAACATTCACCATTGAAAATCATAAAATTGATCATCGATGCAAGCATAAATTAAATCATACTTTGAATATTTATCGTTGGAAGTATCTTCCTATCTCTCTTAGGATTAGTTAATTAGATACAAGTGACCTAATTAACTTTAATTACTAAATAATCTCAGACAAGCGCTAAAGATTTAATCTAGCAATTTCTTAAGAACAAAGAGATCGATAAAGCAAAATAATACAAGCACAAGCGGTTGTATTTAATTTTGTCAAATACTTTCCCCTAAGATCTAATAAAACAAAGCAGTTCATTAAATCTTGGTTGCTTCACAAAGTAGAAACATCAAACAATTACGGATTTGATATCTAATTTAGCGGTAGATCGAAATGAATAATAAACTAGTAGGCCTCCTAGTAATTAAACAAAACAATCATGAAAGTTGGCATAGTAAAAATTCAATATTCAAAGTATAAAATCAAACATATAGAAACAATTTAGATCTCACATGTTTATTGATTCCAAGGCTACCGTACACTTCAACAAACAAGACTTTTAGCCGCACATGTTCTTCAAAACTTTAAAAGAAAAGTTGGAGAAGAAGAAGAAGAGTTGTGTTGTGTTGTCTCTTCTCATGATTTCTAACCCCTTTTATACACCATAAATTAGTTGTGTCAAGCCCACAATATCTCCCCACATATCCTCTAAAAGTTACAACTTCTCAAACCAAATAGAATAAGTCATAGAACAAGTAGGGAAATGGTTATTTTGGTTCCTATTTTTGCTCACAACATCTTTGACCCAACTTCAAGTCTGATTTCGTCCATTATAAAGATTGATTTGCGAAAAACAAAGTTATAGCCCTGTGTCTTAGCTTTCCAAATCTTTTTGAATCACCTCAATTGCTTTTCGGATGAGAAAGTTATGATCATTTTGGTAAAAGGTGTCAAAACTGTCCAGAATTGTATTTTAGCTCCATTTTGCACATAGTGTCTCCAATTGCATCCTAAAGCAAAATATAAATATAATCAGTACCTTTAGTCCTAAAATGGGCATAAAATGGTGAACACTAAGGGATAAAAATATAACATTTTACGTTCTCATCAAATACCCCCCACACTTAACTTTTGTTCGTCCTCGGACAAAACTCAAAAAAATATTTTCAAAACAAAAATCAAGGTTGTAATGTCATAAATAAAAAATAACTTCAAAACTCATCACATATCATAAAAATATATTCTTAAACAACTTCTAATTACTTAGTAAGTAATTTAATTTGAAGATAGAGTAAACTAAATTGGTAGACCCTCACGGGAATAAACACTCAACTCTCGTATATTTGAAGGGTATGTGTTTCGCTCAAATTTATTCTAATAGAAATGATCTACCATAAGCTTGCATATCTTCTCATTCTCCACCACATGGACTACTTGCGTAACACAAATCATAAGGACTTTCATGGGTTGTAATGGGGCTTAGGATCAAGCTGGGATATATTTGGGAGTGTAGCTCGAAAGCCATCAAAACTAGTAGAGCAAAAATAATTTAACTCAAGCTCGAATATATAAAATATATAAAACCAGTCACCCCATTTAGCTTCTTCAAATTGACCTTAAAGCATTCAACATACCCCTTTATTGGAATTGGAGAAAGAATTATGAAAATGAATATCAAAAGTAAATTCCTCCATCACTTTTTTTTATTACTTCTTTCTTTCTTTCTTTCTTTCATTCTTTTTCTCATCATCTTTTTTTTTAATTTTAATTTTTTTCATTTTCATCATTTTTTTTCGCTTTTTTTATTTTTTTTCATGATGGAACTCAAGAATTTGAGAATAAAAATATGTAGTCAAACTAGAAATTCAAATACCCCCACACTTATTTTTATACACCCATACATATTATAATGCTCCACTAGTTTTCCGGCTTGGTTAAGAATTTTTTTTCAGGTTAAAGCTTGTAATATGGGTTCACAAAAATAGAAGCAATAAGGCTCAAAGGGGTTCAACCAAAGGAAAAATAATTTTAGGGTAGGCTATTTGGCTTATGTAGCGTATAACAAAGATGGCCATAATCGTATTCATGTATGCATGTGTCGATGTGACCTCGAAGAGAATCTAAGCAAGTTCTACAGAAACAAGTCCATGGAAGAATAACTCTCATCAAAGAAAATAGTAAGACTGATGTGTCAGTCTAAAGGCTCAAAATCTTACCGGCTTTTGTCTACCAAATTTAGTCACAACCATCCTCAAGGAAAATAACTATACTAATTAATTCTAAGTTAAAAAGAATATTTATTCAATTATGTTATGAATTTTTTTAAACTTAGTTAAATTTTCCTCATGACATACACAACAAAAAATTATTGAAAAACAAAACCTTTTTTTTTGAAAATAAAATAAAATAAAACTTTATTGAAAACCAAAAAAACATAAAAAATAAAAACTCCTTTTTTTTGAAACATACAAAAAACTGAAGCTGCTTAAAATAATTAAATCCCCTCCCCCACATTAAACTGACATTTTCCCAATGTAAGGCTAAATGCAAAGAAAAGACAAAAATAA
Organism: Iris pallida; assembly: GCA_029216955.1. Lineage (NCBI taxonomy): Eukaryota > Viridiplantae > Streptophyta > Magnoliopsida > Asparagales > Iridaceae > Iris > Iris pallida. The sequence goes on along the minus strand of JANAVB010039969.1, from coordinate 111,113 downwards.
GCAACAACAAAAAAATTGCAAGAATAAGAACAAACTCCCCTTGGGTTGCCTCCCAAGCAGCGCCTTTGTTTAATACGTCGTTGGCTCGACTTTATGCACACTTGACAAAACTATGCAGGGGTTTCACGTATGGAATATAGTCCTGCAAAATAGAGGGTGAAGGCCTCTTGTTAGAAATTGATAAGGAAATAGAATGAATATTACCTGATTGTTGTCTTTTTATAAAATTATTCAATCCTGCAACAATTTTATGCAAATTATTACTCAATGCTGGCTCCACATTCTTTTTCTTGAGATGTTCGCTGACGACAATATTAAATCCATCTTTGTCATTAAGTTCAAAAACTTCATGTGCATTAGGTACTACGTCGTCATTATGAATGTTTGCATCTGCAGCGTTGTTTCTTTTTTTTTCTTGTTTTGGCATTGTAGGTGCTTCTTTTACTAGGTTGTCAACTTCTCTACCATTTCTCAAAATGACTGCACTTACATTTTCTTTTGGATTTATTATCGCTTGAGATGATAATTTTTTCGAACTTTGTGCCTCCAACTTTTTAATTGTTGTAGCCATTTGGCTTATTTGATTGTTCAGACTTTGGATGCTATCCTTCGTCTCCTATATACTGGACCTTGTCTCCTGTTGAAATTGTAAGGTATTAGTAGCAATAGACTTAACAATATCTTCTAGAGACATACTAGAATTATAAGTTTGGTCCGATTGTTGTTCATAGGGATATGGTTGCTTGTACTGCTGGTAACTTGGAAAATTTTGAGTTACATTGGGCTCGTCTTCAAGTATTGGACACATATCAGTTGGATGACCTACTATTGAACAAATCTCACAAGCCATTGTTGTTTGCATGTTACCACCTACAACCATTTGATTAACAAGATAAGTTAAACTAGCAATATGTTGTTGAAGAGAAGAAACATTTACCTCGTTAGCGTGCCTAGATGGAAGATCCAGCCAAGTGCCAAATTGTTGAGAATTGGTTATCATGTCCTGTTAATTTTTTTGGCTAATAGAAAAAATTATTTTATTCCAAGAACAAAATAAAGATCACAAAAGCACAAAAATTAACTAAAATTACTCCCCAACAACGACGCCAAAATTTGGTGTGCTGTCGCAGGCACCCAAAAATAAAACCTTACTCTTAAAATTATATGTAGTAGAGAGAGTAAGGATCGATCCCACGGAGAGTAATTAGTATAAATTTTATGCTATGTGAACAAGGATTGGGGGAGAGAGTTTTGAAAAGAAAATTTAAGAAGAGCTAAATCAATTAAAGTATTAAAATCAATCAAGGGACAAATATTGGTCTCAGTGTAATGTGGAATACTTCTATCTCACTAGGGTGACCTTACTTGCTTCTTGGTCCTCTACCAATATATGATCTAATCTAAAATTTCAAGTTCCTCGAAAGTTTCTTAATAAAATTTCCAAGATACTCGACCAAAAATTCCAATTATCTTAGACTGTCAACTTTAATCAAAATTTTAATCTCTAGTCAATCTCGAAACAACCCTTGTATATCGTAAATCGAATAATTATTATCATTTTTTTTCCAAACCTTAAAGTCAACATTTAAATAAGATTATCAGCCAAAATTTATACTACAAATGGAACATTTAAATAACTCTCGAATTTAATTATATATCCTTCAAATGTGTATATCTAGCTTCCAATAAGTCACAACTACTCTTCAAAAGTAATTCTTTTTTTTCCAAATTTAAATATCCATAATCAAGGTTTTAAACTTTAAATCTAAATATCTTTATAAATCATAGATCATATGACATAATTTAATTTAAAAATATTTTACCAAAATTTATCCACCATCCTCAAATTTTGGTTAATCATAAATCATACTTTCACATTTAAAATTTTATGATCATTTTTAAATCAAATTTATATCCCCCAAAAGATGTATAGCTATAACTCAATATATCATAAATGTTCAAAGACTCTCCAAATCAAATCGCGAAATCAAATTAATTTGGCTTCTCGATCTAGCTATCCTCTTGTTTATACCACCTTATAAAAATGAAATTCCAACTATCATTTGAAAGCGGTAATAGGCTACTACCCAACTTAGAATTAACTAATCCTTAAGATCAAATCAAAATAAAATCTCTATGCATAATAATTGTCAATGTAACATTCTAGCCATGTGTTTGACTTATGAGCATATAATAGTGTAGTCATCTTCCTAACTGTCACGAAGTTAAGAATTTACGGTAGAAGGAGTTAAGCAAGATGCAAATTAAGGAGGTCGAACGAGAGTTCAGAATTTGAAGTCAATAAAGGATGTCAAGGAGGTGGATGAAATTCTAGACTCTAATCCTATATTACAGGCCCGTTCGGTACAGTCATGTAACCGAAATGGCAAACTGGACCTGCATGGGCCACCACAAAAACATGTAATGCCCCAGTCCTAAAATACGTAGGACTAGAAACGTAGACATGCCAGCCTATAATAAATATACGTAAGATGTAAAATACAGTAGAACCATGACTAATCTCATCCACACAAAAATAAATGAATCATATAATGATAATGAATTGTCTCGATACAATATGTTGGGCGGAGACAAATCCACTACCAAAAAATAAGGGAAAAATACATGGAAAATAAAATGAGTTTGGCGAGCGAAGCGAAGACGATCTAGGTGCAATCATCCTCGAAGAAATAGTGACAATCACGGCCACGGCTAGAACACCTGCGAAAGACAACAGTACACACCTGGCGAGAAAACCAGGCCCTCAGAGGGACGTAACAAGATACAATAAATATGCCATATAAATACTGAATATAAAATATGCCACAATCAAAGAAAGTGACAATACACCAATAAGGTAACCTAACCAAACTAAAGTAATCATGTAGTTGAGAACAAACCTTTCGTCGCATGAGCCCTGGCTGTAAATGGGATCTGGTATAGTCCCCACTTGGGCACCAGTGACCACAGCGCATGACGTTCAAAAATGACAGTGGCAAACCTGAGAGGCTCAACATACCCGTATCTCCAGCGGAGCTTTCGGGTTACAAGGGAAGTGCAATGGAAGCCCATACAACAAGGAAATGTTCTCCCCACCCAATGTACATATCATTTCGCATCCACGACTATGTAACACTACTAACTGTCAAGTCTTCTAATATACAACTATCGACAGTTAGACCTAACGCACGTCCTATACGCATCAGTGATCAGCCAACACGCAAGTCCGGATGCTATATGCTACTCATAACTCACACATCTCGTGGCACATCAATGTCAAAGTTTATGTAATGCATTAAACTAGTGGTAGTCCCTTAACTCTAGGTCCATATGCAATCAAAGGATAAATAACAAGGTACAACTAATATCACTTAGCAGGCAGTAAGTCAGGAACTGTAATAATGGTACAGCTAAAAGTACGAAAAATAAATATATATTGATATACAATAAATAAAATGCAGACTAATTTATAAACAGTAAATTGTGGCATCTTGCCTGGTGTGTTGCCTGGTGGTACGATGTTCTGTCATGTCCCAACAGTCCAATAGCCATGATCGAGGTGTAGGGTCCAAAATCGGGAAGAAATAAGGGTACGATTACTCATGATCAGCTAAAATAGTTGAAGAGAATTTGTAAAAATAAATATATGTACTAATTTTTGAAAACTACTTTTATAATAAATTTACGTAATTACTTGAAACTTATTTTATTAATAAAATAATTTTTAGAGAAATACTCGAAATGTTTGTTGTATTATAATTTAGAAATTATGATTTACTAGTCAAAAATATATATTAATAAATAAAAACTAAAGTAAATGTTTTAGGGCTAAAACTCTAAAATTTAAAGTTACATAGATAGCTCTAAACCATATACTCCAAATATAGTTTGAAATAATACTGGTATATATTTTTCAAAATAATAACATTAATAATTATGAATAAGAAAACTATTAACAATTAATTTTACTGATCATAAACTACTTATTATATTTAATACTGCTACAGCATTATTATTACTAATAATAATTACAATAGTAAATAAATAAATAATTTATAAACATTAATATGTATATTTACTATAACTATCAGTAAAAGTGGTAGTAAAACTGTGATAATAAACAATAAAAAAACAAGGTTTTGACAGCAGTATCTGCTGTCTCCTTTTCGAGACTAACACCCAACCCATGAGAACATCTGTTCTCTCTCTCTCGTGGGTTGGTATGAATAGGAAAGAAAGAGAAAAAAATTACAAAGAGAAGTAGACATTAAGGAAGAAAACTGCAGTAGCGAAAGAAGAAGGGGAAGAGAGAAGGAGAGGGGGCTTACTAGAGGAAAAGGTGCCGAGCTCGAACGAAGAGGCGGCGGTCGGCGGCATGGAGCGACGGCCGCGGGGCTGGTAAAGTCGGAGAAGAGAAAGAGGGCGGTGCGATCAGTGGTGGGAGCTTGAAGTTTGGCGCACTGGCTTTGGTGGAGGGGTCGCAAGAGAACGACGGATCGGGATGGTGTCAGGTGGCCTGAGGCGCAGGGATGGCAGAGGGCGGAGGGTAGATGTCGACGGTGGAGGAGACCGCAACAACGTGGCAGATTTATGGCGGGCAACGGAGGATCGGGCGCGACTGAGCGAGGACGGTGGCAATGGGGTTTTCTATAGCACGGCGGCCGGGTGCGGTGGAGCTTGTGCGGTCGGTCATGGTCGCTGGCGTCGAACGCGGCAGGAAGCGCTTGGTATGGCTGACCGGAGAGGGTGGTGTGGAGACGGCCGCGTCCAGTTGTGGGGCGAGGTGCTCACCAACCCGAGGTCGCTGGGAGAGACTCGTCGGCCAGGCGGAGGTAAGGGTTCTGCCTCCTCTTCTTCTTTTGCTGCGGTGGGCGATGGCCTGGGTGTGGGGCCGGACGGGTTGACGGGAGTTTGGTGGCAGGGGGCTGTGGCGTTGCCTGGCCAGGGAGACGGGGTGGCCGAATTTAGTGGCAGTGGTGGTGTTGATGTCCATAGCGGTGTGCTGGTGAGGAGGTTAGTGGTTGGTAAAAATATTGGTCGGAGTCGACGATGGCCAAGGAGAAGGTTCGGCCGGGATGTTTGGTATCGGGGAGTTGTCGGAAAGAACGGGAAGGATAGGGGGTGGCCTGATGGTGGTCGGGATGGTGTGTCGGGGCATGTCCGACACGTAGAGCAAACTGTATTTGTACAAATAAAAACATAGTGGATGGAAAATAATCATGGACACGATGCCCAATTTGGTTGTAGATAAAAAATTTCTGGAGGAGTACCTCTCCTTTTATAGGTGGTGGAAATTCCCAGTTGGATAGGGATTGGGTGGATTTAAATCCCAATTAGGTAAATCACCTATTAATTCATATTGATTTAAAAATAATTCAATCTAAATCAAATCCAATCTAAATAAATTCTATGCTTAATTTAAAATATTTTAAATAAAGTCGATACAATCTTTTTCCAATTTAAATTACCATATTTAATCAAATATTAATTCAAACAAATATTTCAAATATGATTTTCATAAATAATAAAATTTATTAATAATAATTTTGAAAATACAATTATATGTACATGATTAAATTCATGTACCTCGCATCGATCTAGAATAATAGTTTCTAAATTATCAGTAACTAAATAGCCTTTCTATAAATCAATAAAATAAAATTTAGGAAATTTTATTTTACATCTCAATATGTTTTGTGCAACTTAAGCAATAAAGAAAGTATATATTTAAATAAATAAAATATCTACCACTTATTACTTTGAGATTATATATTTACTAAAATATGTTCTCCAAAAATATGTACCTCGCACATATTTGCACTTGACAAGATGGTACGAAAAATGCAAATTAGCACGCGACGTACAAATATGAAGCAAAATTTAAATACGAATATACAATATTAAAATCGTAGTAAAAGTTTAGGGGGTTTACACATCTCATCAATTTTACGATATTTTCTAGATACGACTCTTTGTTTCATGATCTTTGTCTCGATGAGTTAGTTTTTACATCTTCGCCTATATACTTATAATGCTATTCAAATATTTTACTGTAATCTTACTTTAGACGACACACGAATCTATTCTTGTGTCGTCGGGATCGACATCTATTTCGATGATTTCAAACTTGCAGAATATCTCGAGATTCCGGAACCCAACTCTTGGAAAAAACTTATCGATGCACGCAAGTTTCAATTTCCTGATGGATCGTCGCTTAAGAGTTTTAAGGATGATTTGTGTACTCCAAACACATATCCACGCAAGTTACTTGCTAAATTCCTCAACCTATATTTCTACAAACTTTATTGTATCGTCTTCTCCACGATCTTGCCCAAAGCAGGATCGACTGATGAAGTTTCTTATTTTGAGATCTCTGCAATCTATCACCTTCACTTTCATGTCCCGTTCAACCATCCACGCACTATGATGGACTGGATGATTAGTGCACGGAAGAGGCCTAAATCATTGGTCTATGCTTTTTATTTGCCAATGGTTTTTCGTGTAATCCACGTTCCTCTTGATGAGTGCCAGTTTCTTCCAGCCCCTGCCTTTCTGTCCAAGGCAAGGCAGCTTCTAACAGCTATCGAGTCTCCTGCTGAGTCCGAGTATTCCGGGTCTGATGCTCAAGCTGATGCACTTGCTCTTGGACAACCTGCGCCCGCGCCACCTGTTATTCTCGAGTCTATCCAGACCATGCTGCACGATTATTTTATATTGGAGGACGACCGCTGGACCCAGCTCGACTATCGTACCACTTTGCAGATGAGTGCCATCAATAACTCATTGCATGACATCCGGTACACTATGTCTCAGCATCCCACTATGCCCCTTCCTGGAGCGGGATCCATCTCGCGCCGGTTACCATATCGATGACCCTTAGGTCATACGATATCTGGATCTGGATGTAGCTTTTGTTGATCCCCGCCGTTCTGATACTGATCCATCTGATGCCGCTGGACCATCTCGCGCTCCATGCTGGATATGGTTCCATACTTGCTGCTGCTACGGCTGATGATCTTATTTAGTTTTATGCTTTATGGACTTATGCTTATGTAGTTTTATTTTCTTGTGAGAGTACATTTTCAGTTTATATGGATCTTTAGATTCTATCTGCGCTTATTAAATTCTCTTTTAACGTAAATTGTGTGCTTACTAGTTATTTATTTATATAGTCTTCTGCATGTCTGTGTTTGTTATTCATATTTGATATTCATAATTGATAAATGCCAAAAGGGGGGATCTATTTGATATTTATATTTCTATCATATTGTGTGTTATCTATGTTTTGGAGGAGATTATGTATTCAGGATAAGGCACATTGGTTTAAAGAGAAGCTATGTTTATGGGGGAACTACTATTACGGGGGAGCTATTGCATTCTATGGCTTGTCTACTGTAACACCCACTTTTCTAAAATGAGGTTAATTTTAAAATTTTATAATTTTAATTTTTAAATATTAGGATTTAATTCATGTTATGATTTTTAGTAATTTTTAATTAATTTAGAACTATTTAAAATATTAAAATGTGATTTTGATGGTTAATTAGTGTAACCCTAGAATTGCTAAGCCTAGAGACTAACCATGACCATGGGAGCCTAGTCATGTGATTAGAATTTCAAATTACCACTTTTTAGCCTAAGGGTATTTTGGTCATTTTGAAAATTTCGTGAAATTGTAAATTATATTAATTAAATATGTGCTAGTTAATTATTTGAGACTTAACCTAGAAGTTTAGCCTAATCTAGATTAGTCATGAGGATTAGATGATGATTAGAACCTTCGTACTAAGTGCCAAGATTAGCAATATCTAGATATTTCTAAGTAGGATATTTTCTCCTTAGGATATTTGTAAAAAGAAAGCCTTAGGACTAAATTGAACCAATAGAAGGACTTGAAATTGGATAGAGAAGCCTTAGCCACTCATCTACATCTAAACGTAACCCTAATTCATTTTGTGGCAGCCACAAATAGAAATCCTCCCTCCTATAAAGTATTATTTAGTAGCCCCTTGCCTCATTTAACACCTACAAAGAACCCTAACTTGTTCTTCCCCGAATTTCTCCCCCTTTATCCAAATTGATCCCAAATTGAGGCTACTCTCTTGCATTGGAATTCCTTTCAGAAGTGGAGGCTAGTGGAGGATTGCTTGCAAGAAGTGGAGCTCATTTGGACATAGCTTGAGGAAGGGAACTTCTCATTTAGGAGCCCTTTACGTTGATATTTCCTCTCAGTAGTAAATGCCATAAAACCAATTTCAATTTCAATTTATTTCCATAGATGCAGTAACGTAGGCTTCCCCTAGGTGTAGACCATGTTTGGTAGAAATTCGTGTCTATTTTGTGTCCATTAGACACGTATCGGTATTTTTGAATAGGTGTTTGATGAAATGCTTGATAGGAATTAATATTGTTAATTTCGAATTATATTTGAAGGGATTCGTAGCCTTATATGTCAGGAACATGAAACCATAACTCTGAGCTCATATTGAGATGTGTCCGTGTCCAAAATGGACACGAACACACTGCACGACGACTCGGTCGAGTGCCCTGCTACCCGAGCCTAATTTTTTCCTGTGTAGGCCACGTGGACACGTGCCACTTGGCACAGAGGTGTGGACTATCACTGACAGACCCCCCCCCTGAGTTTCATGGACTCTCGTGTCGTGTCGGATACGGAATCGATCGTGCATTGGTTTTGAACTACATGTGCACAGTCGGATTTTAGCCTCTGATACTCACTTCGTGTCCGGTCCTGACACGACGAGGACACAAAGCAGGATATCCACACTCGAGCCCTAGTCCCACTTGACCCCTGTGTACGAGCATGTGGAGCCCTAGTGCTTCGTGTCGTGTCCTAAATTGAACGGTGTAGGACCGTTGAGCACCTCTAGAGGGGGGTGAATAGAGTGTGTGTGTGTGTGTGCAGCGGAAAATAATCACCAATTAAAACTAAACTTTAAAACTATGGCAGTAAAATAAGAGACAGTAAATATAATGCAGCAAGAGATAGAGAATTCAAACTCAGCGACACAGTGATATATACTGGTATCCCTCTGAGAGGACTAATCCAGTCTCGAGTACTCTTGCTCGATATTAATCCACTATGGCACAAGCTTTAACTGAGAGCTTGCAGTCTCTTACAACACCGTGCTTGGTGACAAGAGCACGACCAGCTTCACAACACCGTGCTTGGTGACGAGCGCATGACCAGCTCCACAACAAGAAAAGTTGCTGAACTTGGAACGACCTCTTTACAACTCTTGGAATACCAAAAGACTCTAAATCAACTATGATAGTACTGGCTTTTGGCTAAGAGGTGTATAGGTATGATTTGAAAATCTTGGATCGTTTGAAAATACTTGAATAGTAGAGAAGAGAAGATGAAGAGTGAATGAATGATTTGAGATGAAAAGTTCTTCTCTATTTATAGGTGTTTTCTGGAACCGAACTTGGACAGAGTTCGGGCAGAGTTCGGATGCATATATCTCGCAAAGAGACGTTGCTCGCAGATTTGGAGGCAACAGAAGTTTGAATACAAACTGACCGAACTCGGACAGAGTTCGGGCCGAACTCGGTTATGAGTTCTGTCAGGAGATTTTCGAAATATTTTAACAGAAATTATTTTCGAAAGTATTTTGGAATATTTTGTAAAATAATATATGAGTGTAACAAGAAATATGAGTGGTAATGGGTAGGCTTTTTAGAAAGTGGACTGAAATAACCCTAAGCCAGTATTACCAAAACTGATTTTATAAAATAAATCCTAGACTCAATAAAATGTAAAATACAGAATAAAATATAAAATAAGTCATCTCCAGATTTGATGATGTTGATGCTTCGTTGATGCAGTACAACGTCCATTGAAATTGATTTCATATATCCTGAAATGATTAGCAGCATTTTGTATATTTTTTGTATTGACTTAAGTGCTTGTTGATTATCGAAATCGGGTGTGACCATGGAATGGGCCAACAATCTCCCCCATTTTGATAATTGACAAACTTGAGTCTATACCAAAATATATCTTGATAAAATAGAACAAAATACAAGTATACCTGAAAAAAATGGTAGAGTTTGTTTTTGGATTTGTAGATATGTATGCTTTTTGGTATGGTATGCTTTTTGGTATGGTACTCTTTTTCTCCCCCTTTGTCAAATAGTAAAATGATTTGGCTCTCCCGTAATGTGTGAAGTCAACAATAGGAAACAAAAGACAAAGTGAAGTAAAAGAGACATAATCACAGCTTAAAACAGCTACAATGGAAAGAAAATACTGGAAATAAAAAATATCATACTAATAAGTGCTGAGTACAATCATCAGAAAATGTCTAACTAGTGAGTTTAGACATAAAAAGAAAAGAGAAAAAAAAACTACATCAAAGCATAAAAGATCATCATCTAACAAATTTCCACTATCCAAAAGCTGAATCCACGTCACATAGTGGGGTCGTCAGCACCGGGAGCCTCTGGAGGAAAGTACGCTGCAGTGGGGTCGAAGTGCTGGAAGGAAACCTCATCTGTGAACCGAGGACTCGGAAAGCCTGGTGAGGCTGGATGGTGACTGGATGGACTGGATTATGGGCTAGGCTGTAGTGGAGATCAGCAATCCCATTCCTCAGCACCTGAGCGTGAGAGATGCGTCGGAACTCCGAATCTAGATAACTTTGATGACGTTGCACAGATATAGCAACAAAATCATCAAAGCGCTGATAGAAGGTCGGATCAAATCTTGGGGCAGGGGCTGGAGCAGGAGCAGGAGCATCAGGAACCTCAGCGTCAACAGCTGGATCAGGCTGAGCTCCAGGAGGCAGAGGTGGAGCAGGAAACCGTCGAGATCTGGTAAGCTCGATAGGAGTAGAGGAGAATGCACATGTCTGAAGATCAATATCAAAACGGCGAAAGATAGATGCCAAGTGCATAGGATATACCAGATTCCTTCCTGCATTTCTGCAGTTCAGCATCCAGGACATCATGGTCTTTAGAATAGAGAATAGAATGCCAAAATGAATGTGATATAAAGATGAGAGTTCCAAGAAGGTTACGTCATCTGTGGATCCTTTCTTTGGTAGAAGGACAGAGAAAATCATGCGATAAAGTTCATAAAAAGATTGGTTCAAGTTCTTTGAATAAACCCTACGAGGAACAGGGTTTGGATGACAAATAAGTTCCCTAAAAGAGGCAAGGGTAACATCAGCAGGGAACTGGACATGGGTAATGTCAACCAAAGCGTCACCAAGATCAGGAACATAGAAAAATTTACTGATATCGGTAGCACTGAATTCTAGTTCTTGCCCAGCAACGCAAGAATAGAAATTTTTGTTAGGTTTTACTTGCAAATTGCAGTAAAATATTCGGACGACATTGTCAAAAATGTTTTCTGATACCTCGAAAAAATCTCGGTATCCTAAGTGGTCAAAAGTATGAGCATATTCAGAAAATATGGTAAAATTTACAAAAGCTCCATTGCAAATCCTACGACCAGAAAAAGAGTCGAACCAAAGATCAGAAAACTCTTTGTCCGGAAACAAAGTAGAATCATAGTCTTCTGCATCCATTGGTCGTGCTTGACTAAAAAGACTAGCAGGTGTATAATCCGAAGAGGATGAGGCACCTTGGGAAGATGATCTATGACGCTTAGGAGCCATTGAAAGAAATTGAAGGAAAGGAAGTAGATTACCTTTTTTTTGAGAAAAAGGAGGAAGATGAGAATTCGAAATGCCCACCAGATCTCTTGGATTCCTTGCTAGGATGGAGGAGGAAGAACTTTCTAGGAGAAAGGAGGAGTAATCTCGAGTTGGTGAGTAAAAAAGAGTGGAGAAAGAGGGGTTTATAAAGGGGCTAGGGCCGGCTGTTCGTTTCTGGAACCATAACAGCGCCGACCGAACTCGGTCCGAATTCGGTCCGAACTCGGTCAAAGTTCGGCCCGAGTTCGGTCACTTGTATTTCCGAGACAGTAAATGCAGTTCTGGTTGGTTAAAAAGTAACTTTATGACTTTTGACTCTAGTATTTAATAACTTACGTTATTTATGGGTTAACTGTAGGGGTTGCCCCAGCTAACGGAGGTTCACCGGGGAACTCTTAAGTACCGCTTCGCTTCGACCGTAGTCATGGTGACAGACATACCCTTTTTAGGTTTGTACCCAAAAATAATTTTCGTTAAATAAATTCTAAAGTTGCAAGTCATGAAATTAATTTTAATTACCATATTGCATTATGAATATGAAAATTCAAGTATACCGAGCTCATGCCTCATTATGTTAAAACGGTCTTCAGCCAATGGTTTTGTGAATATGTCTGCTAGTTGATGATCTGTGTCAATAAATTCTAAGCAGATATCCCCGTGTTGTTGATGATCAGGAAGAAAATGATGTCTTATCTCTATGTGCTTTGTGCGTGAATGACAGATAGGGTTTTTAGTCAGATTAATAGTGCTAGTGTTGTCACAATAAATAGGAACATTAGTGTAGTGCAAATTGTAGTCTTCTAAGGTTTGCTTCATCTACAAAATCTGAGCACAACAACGTCCTGCGGCGATATACTCAGCCTCAGTTGTTGATAATGCTATTGAATTTTGTTTCTTGCTAAACCAAGAGACTAAGGCCCTTCCTAGGAAATGACATGTCCCGCTGGTACTTTTATGGTCCACTTTGCATCCTGCAAAATCCACATCCGAGTAACCTATCAGGTCAAAGGATTTGGTTTTAGGATACCATAAGCTGACTGTAGAAGTTCCTTTAAGGTATCGGAAGATACGCTTAACGGCACTAAGATGTGATTCCTTAGGATTTGCCTGATAACGTGCACAAACGCAAACACTAAACATAATATCAGGACGACTAGCAGTTAAATATAATAAACTACCAATCATACCTCGATACTTACGCTGACCGACAGGTTTGCCACTTTCATCAGCATCAAGCTTTGTAGATATAGCCATAGGAGTCCCGATTGGCTTTACATTCTCGAGGTCGTACTTTTTTAGTATGTCCTTCGTGTACTTAGCTTGGTTGATGAATGTTCCATTTGAGTGCTGTTTGATTTGAAGTCCTAGGAAGAAGTTTAGCTCTCCTATCATACTCATCTCAAATTCACTCTGCATACACTTAGCAAAATCTTGACAGAGTTTTTCGTTAGCAGAATCGAATATTATGTCATCTACATAAATTTGCACAAGGAGGATATCATCATTCAAGGATTTGATAAATAAAGTAGTATCAACTTTTCCTTTTAAAAATCTATTATCAAATAAGAAGGCACTTAGGCGTTCATACCAAGCAGAGGTGCTTGTTTGAGTCCATAAAGAGCTTTCTTAAGCATGAAGACGTGATCAGGTTTTTGAAAATCTTCAAAACCAGGGGGTTGTTTCACAAAAACTTCCTCTTTTAAAAATCTATTTAAAAATGCGCTTTTCACGTCCATTTGAAATAATTTAAAATCATTAAAGCATGTAAATGCACAAAACATACGGATGGCTTCTAGTCTAGCAACAGGAGCATAGGTCTCATCATAATAAATTCCTTCTTCTTGATTATAACCTTGTGCCACTAGACGTGCTTTGTTGCGTAGAACCTGTCCATCTTTACTGAGTTTATTTCGAAACACTCATTTGGTACCAATTATCGATTGACCAATAGGTTTAGGAACGAGTTCCCAAACTTGGTTTCTCTTAAGTTGATTAAGTTCCTCTTGCATGGCAGAAATCCAAAACTCATCAGTAAAAGCATCATCTACATTCTTAGGTTCTATTTGAGAAATGAATGCTACATTTGCTGCTATATCAGAATTTTTAAGAGATGAATGTGTACTTACACCTTTAGATACATCACCTATGATGAGTGTTTCTGGATGATCTGGCTTGAATTTTAATGATTCAAACTGTTGGGTCATATCTTTCACAAAACATTTCTCAGTTCTTGCATCTTGGGTCAGATCTTTCACAGAACTCTTCTCAGTCCTTGTGTGTGTATCTTCATCATCACTGTCGCTAGATCTGTGACTATTTAGCTCATCAAAAGTAACATTAATAGTTTCTTCAACAATCATAGATCTTTTATTGAAAATTCTATATCCCTAACTCTTAGCAGCATATCCGAGAAATATCCCGTCATCTGCTTTGGAGTCGAACTTTCCCAAGTTATCCTTGGTGTTCAGGATAAAACAGCGACATCCAAAAACTTCAAAGTAAGAAATGTTTGGAATCCTTCCAAACCAAAGCTCATATGGTATTTTCTTCGAGATTGGTCGAATTAACACCCTATTCAAAACATGACAGACTGTACTAACAGCTTCTGCACAAAAAAATTTAGGAAGATTATACTGATTCAGCATGACTCTAGACATTTCGCTTAGAGTACGATTCTTCCGCTCCACAACACCATTCTGTTGGGGAGTTCTAAGACAAGAAAATTCGTAGTAGTATCCACTATCATCACAAAACTTTTTGAAATCAGAATTTTTGAATTCGCCACCATGATCACTTCGGATACGAGTAATCATGAAGCCTTTTTTGTTTTGTACCTTTTTGTAAAATATCTAAAATTCAAAAATTGCATCACTTTTGTTTGATAAAAAGTAAATCCAAGTAAATCGAGAGAAATCATCAACAATAACAAAAGCGTAGAGCTCACCGCCAAGACTAGCGACTCTACTAGGACCAAATAAATCCATGTGAATCAACTACAAAGGTCTAGAAGTACTTACAGCGTTGATGGATTTAAAAGTAGACCTATGTGCTTTGTTCTTTTCACAGTCATCATATATCATATCTCTCTTTAATGGAATCTCAGGGAGTCCTCTTACCAACTTCTTTGTACTTAGTTGTGAGATAGTATCCATGTTTGCATGTCCTAGTCTCATGTGCCATAGCCAGCTTTCATCTTGATTGGCTACTAGGCACCTACCTGCATTATTTGTATTCTCCAAAAAGAAAACATAAATATTGTCTTCTCTAATCCCTTTATATATGGGATCACCAGATGACATATCATATATGGTACATTTATCTTTCACAAAATTGATACCATAACCATTATATGCCAAATGACTTATGCTTAATAGGTTATGTTTCAATTTTTTTACTAGACAAACATCCTTTATTACTGGATAGGGAGAAATACCTACAGTACCATTACCAATTATATCACCTCTCAAGTTATTTCCGAAGAAGACATATCCTTCTTTCTTCATCGATAGCGTAGCGAATAAAGATGCATCACCAGTCATGTGTCGCAAACATCCGCTATCGAGGATCCATTTGCTTCTAGCATGAGAGGGTTGAGGGTCCACCTACAAGACAAGTAGATGAATCCTTTGGTACCTATTTACTGAAGGGTCCATTCTGACTAGCTTTAGGTCTCCAAATTAAAGTGTGATTGTCAACAAGCTTTCTTGCTAAACAATACTGTGATATGTGACAGTGCGTACCACAATAAGTGCAAGTCAATTTAGAACTAGATGTGGTCACCACTGTGTTTACATGCTTGTTTGGTTTGGAGAACCTATAAGTGAAAGCCTGATTATATACGTGTTTCTTCTGTGCTTTCTTGTTTTTAGTCCTCTTAGGTGTATGCTTAGCATTATGACTAAAATTAGGCTGTGTCACAAGTATTTCCTGTTTGCCTAACTTGATTTCTAACTTTTTAGAAATCGTAATAGACTCTTCATATCTAGCAGTCATATCTGAGAGTCTTTGTTATGTTACTAGGTGCTTCTTCTTCTCTATGTCATATAGTTCTTGCATCTTGACATAGTCTCTTTCTTTCTTTTCAATTTTGAGGATAGCCTCATGATAGTCTACCTTGAGTTTGGCTATCTCTTCCGTGTTACCGGTAGTAGACGTCTCTTTAATATCTTCAATAAGATTGGACAGTCTAGCTAACTCGGTTGTGTATGCTTTAATCTCTTTTCGAGATTGCTTATACTTGTCAAGCACATTTTTGTGTTCTTCAAGTAAATCGCTAAAGGCATTTTCTAACTCATCGAAAGTAAAGTCATCATATAGAGGGTTTGAAGATACCTTATCAAATGCCATAAGATAGACATTTGCATTGTCGCAGGATCTATCCTCTTCTTCTTAATCACTGGCATCACTTTCATGCCAGATACTTGTGTTGGCATACTTTCGACCGTTTGTTGCTTTTCTGCTTGATCTTGATCTGTCATATGGACTGCTTTTCTTGGTGGTTGGACAGTCCTTCTTCATGTGCCCTGACTTCTTGCATCCAAAGCATATGGTTTCATCTTCATTGCTTTCTTAGATATCTTTCTTCTTTCTGCTTGTAAACTTTAGGTATTTCCTGAAGTTCTTCACAAGTAGAGCATGTTCATCACTACTTGATGATTCTTCATCAGAGTCATTGCATGTTGATTTTCTTGCTTGAGCTTTGAAGGCAATAGATTTTTATTTTGGTGTTGCTTCCTCAAACTCTTGCAAATCAAGTTCATGGGTCATCAGCTTCCCCATCAGTGTTTCCAAGGACATAGTGGTGAGATTATTTCCTTCAATAATTGCTGTGGGTTTTGGATTCCAGTTCTTTGTTAGAGCCCGCAGCACTTTTCTGATCTTCTCATGATTGCTGTAATCCTTACCAAGAGATTGCAAAGGATTAGTTATATCAAGGAAACGAGTAAACATCTGTGTAATTGTCTCACCGGGTTTCATTTTGAAAGATTCATATTCCTGAGTCAGTCTACTAATTTTGGATTCCTTCACTTGGGAAGTACCTTCATGAGTTACCTCAAGAAGTTTCCAAATTTCGTGAGACGTCTTACAGGTTGAAACTCTGTTGAACTCCGTTTTGTCAATTGCACAGAATAGTGCATTGATGGCACGAGCATCAAGACTAGCCTTAGCTTTTTCAGCTTCGGTGTATTTGTCATGAGGCTTTTCTATAAGAATACCTTCAACCACTGTGGGTGCTGGTTTCTTATATCCATCAACGACTATTGACCAAAGATCAAAGTCAAAAGATTTTAGAAAGAAAGTCATTCGTGTTTTCCAATAGGTATAATTTGTTCCATCAAATAGGGAAGGTCTATTTGTGGATTGCCCTTCACCGTTAAATATTGATTTCACGGCTGCCATATATACTCTCTGAGGTATGTTATTTGAATGTAACCTGCTCTAATACCAATTGTAGGACCGTTGAGCACCTCTAGAGGGGGGTGAATAGAGTGTGTGTGTGCAGCAGAAAATAATCACCAATTAAAACTAAACTTTAAAACTATGGCAGTGAAATAAGAGACAGTAAATATAATGCAGCAAGAGATAGAGAATTCAAACTCAGCGACACAGCGATATATACTGGTATCCCTCTGAGAGGACTAATCCAGTCTCGAGTACTATTGTTCGATGTTAATCCACTATGGCACAAGCTTTCACTGAGAGCTTGCAGTCTCTTACAACACCGTGCTTGGTGACAAGCGCACGACCAGCTTCACAACACCGTACTTGGTGACGAGCGCACGACCAGCTCCACAACAAGAAAAGTTGCTGAACTTGGAACGACCTCTTTACAACTCTTGGAATACCAAAAGACTCTAAATCAACTCTGATAGTACTGGCTTTTGGCTAAGAGGTGTATAGGTATGATTTGAAAATCTTGGATCGTTTGAAAACACTTGAATAGTAGAGAAGAGAAGATGAAGAGTGAATGAATGATTTGAGATGAAAAGTTCTTCTCTATTTATAGGTGTTTTCTAGAACCGAACTCGGACAGAGTTCGGGTAGAGTTCGGATGCATATATCTCGCAAAGAGACGTTGCTCGCAGATTTAGAGGCAACAGAAGCTTGAATACAAACTGACCGAACTCGGACAGAGTTCGGGCCGAACTCGGTTATGAGTTCTGTCAGGAGATTTTAAAAATATTTTAACAGAAATTGTTTTCGAAAGTATTTTGGAATATTTTGTAAAATGATATATAAGTGTAACAAGAAATATGAGTGGTAATGGGTAGGCTTTTTAGAAAGTGGACTGAAATAACCCTAAGCCAGTATTACCAAAACTGATTTTACAAAATAAATCCTAGACTCAATAAAATGTAAAATACAGAATAAAATATAAAATGAGTCATCTCCAGATTTGATGATTTTGATGCTTCGTTGATGCAGTACAACGTCCGTTGAAATTAATTTCATATATCCTGAAATGATTAGCAGCATTTTGTATATTTTGTGTATTGACTTAAGTGCAAGTTGATTATCGAAATCGGGTGTGACCATGGAATGGGCCAACAAACGGCATGGCAGCACGATGGTTATATCACACTGTTTCACTATCACAATGGTATCAGTTAATTCGACACAATTAGACACCCCATGTCCACTTGCATGGACACGAACAACCCCCTGACACGAGTATATGTTACCTCACCTCTGTTTCGAATAATTTTGTGTTTAGCAAATTGTTTTGGGTTCGATTCATTGAAATTTGTATTTTACTGATACGGGGATAAAATTTAGTTTTGATTTTGTATTTAGGATGTTGATGTTGTTGGTACACTGAATGTAGTTGAGATAGGTTTTGTAACGTTTTGATATGTATATTCAACTATTTTTTTCGAATCTAAGTACACTATCAATATTAAACTGAGAATGAAAATGGGTTTTAAATTAACTGAAAACCTGAGAACTATTGTTAACTGAGATTTGTCTCGAATATAAACATGATTGCTGAAATAGGATTTGAATTTAGAACTGAAAACTGGGATTTTGAAACTGAATTGCATTGTTAGCATAAAAGTTGGGATAGAATGTGTGTATACATGTATGTTAACTGAAAATTAACCTTACCTTTACCCCTTTAACTGACATTAGTTCCAAATCACATCACTACAAAAATTTGTCATATTAGCAACGTTCCAAAACGTCGCTAAACTCGGTGAAAACGTTGCTAAATGAATTTAGCAACGTTTTGGGCGACATTTTGGAAACGACGGAAAAAACGTGTCGCTAAACGAGAAAACGTCACAAAACATCGCTAGAGCGACGTTATTTGGCAACGTTATTTACGACATTTGTTTGTTGACGCTAATTAGCGACGTATAAGGCGACGTTATCGTATGGTCGCCGTTTAGCGACACTTTTGCGACGACGAGCTGATATCAGATTTGGTGCCACGTGTTGCCACGTCAGCATTTAGCGACACTTTTAGCAACATTTATTAACGTCTCTAAAATTTAGCGACGAATATGAACGTCGCTAAAAACGTCGCTAAGTAAAAAAATATAAAAAAATAGGTTCCAGAATGCAAATGGAGCTGGAGCCTGAGCCAAAATACAGAATACAAAATATATAATACAGAATCCAATCCCTGGGTTCGTCGACCCTCTCGGTGGAACACTCAACACCGGCACGCACAATACATTCCAGAATAAGCAAAAAATATAAAAAAAAAAATACTATACGCAACGAACAATGTAAATATATAATATCCTGAATAAACCAAATAAATATCCGCAAATACGTACAAACTCAATATCCTCAAGGAAAAAACTGAATATCCCTAAATACATAAAAAGTCAAAAATATAGTACAGTCCAAAAATAAAAAAAAAACTACTGATCGCCTGGAGCTGTATCTGGACCCGGTGTTGGAGAAGGAGCGCAACCAGATGACCGTCGTCACAACTTCAGGATCGTCTGATACTCTTCCGGTGACAACTGGTAGACAAGCATGTCCTCCCGTGCACCACCGGATGTAGACGATGCCCCTGGCGTACCAGCAGACGGTCGCTCTGTAGCCATCTCTTAGAAATATTGCATATGTTCGACCAAACGCTGCATAGCCTCCTGCGTAGCACGGGTCATCTGTTGCAGCGCCTCCGTAGTCTCCTCCAGCCTCTCAAAGTATAAGATGAGCACAAAATCATCTGTATACGGTGCCCTATCCTCTGGAGCATCTCGTTACGCAAAGCTGCGATCTGCGCATAGACACTCTGCTGGTGGCGGAGCGACTCCTCAGTCTGTGTAGGGCCGGGCACACTAGTGATGGTCGCCGAGGCCTGTGACGTAATGAAGGCACCATAGGAGCCAGTACCATAGTACGTACCCCTATGCATACAACCAACGGCCCTCATCCACAGCTCGTCATCTGACTAAGCTGCGACGGCCGGGGACTGCTGGGAAGTACTAGCACCAGCTCTCTCTGACCGTGTCGGCCCGGCCTCCCTAAGCCTCAAAAACTCGGCCTTGAAATAACATCTATATGAATTCTCACGTGGTCGCTAAAAATTAATACTAATGCACTAGCATTAAGTAAAACTCGGCCTAGAAATAACATCTATATGAATTTTCTACGTAACTAAAAATTAATATTAATGAACTAGCATTAAGTAAAACTTACGTAGGTGTCCCAGGCCTTGTCATCTACGAACCGCTCCCCCTTCGTGTGCGTGGCGAGGAACAAGGTCACCATATTAGGGTCTTCTTCCGATTCAACCTATTACAAAATTATTATATGATTTTTCAGTTAAGTTGAAAGAAATATATTACTATAAAGTATTAGTTATGGGTATACGGCGAGATATGTACCATATGGATGAAAAAAATCCATGATGGACCGTGATCCACCACACCACTGCGACCCCGCCTGTCCTGCTCTTTTAGACTTCGCGGACTTCTCCTTGTAGGCTTTCTCCTCGAATCTCCACTTCATTACTGCCCAATCGGCGATAGAGATCCAACCCTGAATAGGCTCTCCCCGGCGGTCGTGATCCTTTTGGTCGAGGATCACGTCCCTAATGAGCTTGCTGGGAACGATAAAAAATATAGCCTTGACAACAACGATGTGATGGGAAGGATAGAAGTAAGTCCGCTGAAAAAATTATAGAAGTACATAAGTTATAACATAACATTTTAAATGTTAAAAGGAAATAAACTTTTACGTACCGAAAAGTGCTCAAACCAGAAGGCCTTCCTGTCGGCCGGGACATCTCTCCAGTTGATCCAGGGCCCGCCGTAGTTTTGTCACAGGAATGTACCCAGCGACCGGTGTACGGAGGAGGGATGATACCTGTAAAATGGAAATTAAAATTTATTAAACAAGTTTATAATAAATTTAAACTAATTAAATGCAATAATTTCACTTAACGCCTAGTCCGAGTACAGGCCCAAATCTCCAAAAGCATATCCTCTTCTGGGGACATGGAGGATTTGTCTCAAATGGGAGCTGCACTATGCCCCTGCCCGCAGCCTGCCCCTCGGCCTCGGCCTCACTCTCGGCATGGGCCTCGCCATCGTCATCGCCCTCGACCTCGACATGGGCCTCGACATCGGCCTCGGCCTTCTCCTCAATAGTGGGGTCGACCTCTTGAATACTCGACGGTACTGGCTACGTAGAAGAAGACGGCCCTAGCCTCGAACTGCTAGAGCCGGATATGGAGACACTGCCGGCGAGTAGACCGCTAGTGTATACTGGAGTGCGGGCGGATAAGGAGTCGGTAGGAGTGGTAGATGGAGACTTTCGGGGTCGTCGACTCCCACCAGCACCGGAACCAAATGATTCACGTCGAGCCATATCTAAAAAAATACAGAAGTATACCATACTATATCTTAAAAAACAAAAGTATACCATACTAGAGCCAGGGAACGTCGCTAAGTAAACCATACTATATCTGAAAAAACAAAAGTAAACCATACTACATCTGAAAATGTCGTTTATTAACGTCGCTAAAACAAAAGTAAACCATGTTACAACTAAAAAAATAAAAGTAAACCATACTACATCTGAAAATTCAACATATTCAATCCTCTTCTAAAAATTCATCTTGTTTCGATTCCTATTCCTCCTCCTCTTCCTCTTCCTCTTCACTTCTATCAACTTCCTCTTCCTCTTCTGATACTTCTACCTCTTTCAATTGATGAAACATGTCATGAGAAACTTCTGTTGAGTCCACATCGACAATATTTATAATAAGAGGTAGTCCGTCTTCCTGATTAGCTATCTCGTCGACATCGAAGGTATTTTGAGCTTTAGTCTTACAGATTGCCCACCAATCTGATCTCCTGGCTCCTCGTTTTGGATAGCTAGTAAAGTAAACTAGCTGAGCCTGGCTTGCTAGAACAGACGGCTCATAAGCTTGATATCGACGGCGATAATTTATGTCAACAAGACCATGTTTGTCAACTCTCCAACCTCGACCCTGGATCGGATCGAACCAGTCACATCTGAACATGACAATCTTACAAGGTTCTATAGCATAATTGTATGTCAGTTCCACAATCTCCCGTAAGACGCCAAAGAAGTCATTGCCTGGGTCGACGTCTTTGTAGTTTGAAGATTTTATGTACAAACAACTATTCTTCGTAGAATCCAAATCCAAGAAGTCGTCTCTTATTCGAGCATTTGTTCACTTGAACCTGAAACCATTTACGCAGTAACTTGGCCAGGTCTTTACTTGATAAATTGGCCCCTTGGCTAGAGTTTTAATATACTCATTCTCAAGGATTGCCTCCGGACGATCAACCTAAATACCATATAAACGATGCTAACTTAATTATTATGTGCAGGTATAAATGTACAGAAAAAGTAAATTATGACTACGTCTGTACATATGCTCTCAACCAAAAAGGACAATGAAGTCTCATTTTCTGTTCTACTTCCTCCTCGGTTGCGTACGGATTGTTGGACGTTATCTCATCCTTAAACATGATGAAAAGCAACTAAGCATAGGTATATTAGTTATATTCAGAAGCAACAAAGCATGCAAAATAATTTTACTTACCCCTCTAGCTTGTCCACTTCTTCCTCGTCGCAGTTGATCAATACATATAACATTGCGGCGCTAACCTCGTCGTCATTTAGATATCTTTTTTTTTATTTTACCAGATAGTTTTCCATAGGTAGTAAATACTTTCAGCTTTGCCTCAATACCAACTTTATAGCCGTCATCAATTCTGAGAGCCATTGTTCTGTTTGTAGCAATATGAGGCTGAAAATACATGGAACAGAAGTTTGAAATCTCCTCAAGGACATATGCTTCACAAATAGAACCCTCCACCCGTGTCTTATTTTTCACCTTCCTCTTGAGGTGGTTCAACTGTCGCTCGAACGGGTACATCCAACGATAACCGATAGGTCCAGCAACAAGAGCCTCATGGATAAGATGAATCGGCAAATGCTTCATTGAGTCGAAGAATGCAGGAGGAAAAACTCTCCCAAGTTTGCAAAGTGTGACCACAATGTCCTTCTCTTGCTTCTCTAAATGATCGACGAGAAACTTGCAAGAACAAAGACCTCTGAAGAATATGCTAAGCTCTGTTAATGGATCCTAGACTACCGACGATAATAATTCTCGAAATGCAACAGGAATTAATCTCTCCATGAATACGTGGCAATCGTGGCTCTTCATTCCGGTCAGTTTACACTCCTTTATGTCGACACATCTTCTTAGATTGGAGACGTATCCGTCCGAAAATTTCAAGTCCTGGATCCATCTACAAAGTCTCACTTTGTCCTCCTTGTCCAGCGAGTAGATTGCCTTAGGCCGCAAAAGCTTTTCCTTTTCGTTGTCTATCATGTGCAATGTAGGGCATCTACATATTTTGGCTAAGTCCAATCTAGTCTTCTGATTGTCTTTTGTCTTTCCCTTGACGTCCATTACAGTATTAATTATGTTATCAAACACGTTCTTCTCGATATGCATGACGTTAAGGTTATGTCTAATCAGATTTGTGCTCCAATATGGCAGATCTCAGAATATACTTCTTTTGGTCCAGTTAAGATCTTCGCCAAATCCCTCGCAATTGCTGCTCGTTGTAGGATCTTCAATAACACTTAGGATTTCTTTTACTTGCTCCCATATGTCCTCTCTGGACCATATTGGCGGTGGATCGCCCTTCTCCATAGCTCCGGCACGGAATGCAGTTCTGTTCCTACTGTATGGATGGTGTTTCGGCAAGAACTGCCGGTAACAATCAAAGAAGCATGGCTTTCCTTCGTGTCTCAAACGAAAAGCCTTAGTACAGTCCATACAATACGGACATGAAAGCCGACCATGACTGCTTCATCCATATAATATTCCATAAGCCGAAAAGTCGTTGATTGTCCATATTAGTGCTGCCCGGATCTAAAAATTCTGTTTTTTCGAAGCATTATACGTGTACGCACCTGTTTCCTATAGCTGCTTCAGCTTATCTATTAACGGCTGTAAGTATACGTCGATGTTCCTCATCGGGTTGTTCGGACCGGGGATGATAATAGTTAAGAACATGTAATGTGTCTTCATGCACATCCAAGACGGTAGGTTACACGGAGTGAGGATTACTGGCCAGCATGAATATTGGGAGCCTGAAAGACCAAATGGGGGTAAAACCATCAGAGCAGAGCCCCAACCTTACATTACGCGCATCAGAAGCAAAATTACGATATGCTCGATCGAAGTGCTTCTACGCTTCTCCATCAGATGGGTGATCCAACACTCCTTCGATCTGTTGTCGCTTGTGCCAACTCATATTTTTGGCAGTCTCTTTCACCATGAACAACCTCTGCAATCACGGCGTCAACGACAAGTAGTGTATTGAAGTAGTCGATCTTCTAGACTTGCCTGCAGTAGTTGGCTTGTAGCGATCAGCACCACAGAATCCGTACACTTCTGCATCTTTGTGATCTTCGTAGTAAAGCATGCATCTATTTTGACTGCAATCGATCTTGTCGTATCCCATCCAGAGGGATCTCACCATCATCTTAGAGCGGTAGAAGTCTTTCGGTAACTTGGCACCCTCCTGCACGATATTGGTAATCAACTCGAGCACTCTATTGTAGCATTCTTGTGATATGTTAAAGTCTAACTTTATGTTCAAGAGCCAAGTGATCACCTCTTACGGTGAATGGTCCTCACAGCCAGGGTATAAAGGAGTTCTTGCATTCTCTAGCAACTCCATGAACTTCGCGGGCATTCGGTGCCTCCTCAGCTGCGTCACGATTGCATGGATCGAAACTAAGCCCCGCAGCGTCGAAGACCATGTTCACGTACTCGTTGTCGACACCAGTTCGGTTGTGGACATCCATATTTTGCTCCATATAAGGCTCTACATAAGGCTTCGCTTGGAATGCTAAAGGTACAAGCTCTCCGTGTGCGGTCCATTGGTAGTAATTCGGAAGGAAACCCTTTGTGTATAAGTAATACGTCACATCCAATTCTGGTTGAAACTTCATGTTTCGACATTTTATACATGGGCACTTAATGTCAATGCCGTCTATGGATTGAGGAAATGCCTTTACGAATTGGAGGAATTGTTCTACTCCGGCGATGTATTCATCTTGCACACCGCACCTGTCATCTCGAATGCGGTTGTACATCTACGAACGGTCTAGCAGATACATGGATATAGCCATTTCTAGATATTTGTAAATATGAATAAGCTTCAAAACTAAAACGAATATACTATATACTACATACTACGGCCATGACTCGGGACCATTCCTATGAGTCAAGACCATTCCTACTACATAGTACATACTAAAACAAATAAACTTCAAAACTAAAACGAATATACTACAAACTAAAACGAATATACTACATACTACGGCCGTGACTCGGGACCATTCCAATGAGTATCAAGATCAAGGAAACTACGTGTTACAAATATCGGCACTATCGGTACGTGTTATAAATATCGGCACTATCGTGTTACAAATATCGACACTGTAGGGTTAGGGGTGGAGTATCACATTTTTCGGTGTCGAAAAACAAATAACTATTACTAAATTATCAGATTTTTTGGTACTGTTGATGCCCCTGACCCAGCCCCCCCCCCCCACACCCCTCCCCCTTCCTCCTATACCACCCCAAACCCTAACACGAACCCATTCCCTAACCCCTCCCCCACCAGCCCCTTCCCTCCCCAGCCCTCCCAACCCCTATACTACCCCTAACCCTAACCCGAACCCTATCCCCAACCCCTCCCCCACCATCTTCTCCATCCCTCCCAAGCCCCCCTTCCTCCCCCCCGCCCTCACCCCAAGTCGCTCTAACCCCCTTGCCCCTTCCTCCTGAACCCTAACCCTCCACTTCCCCCAGCCCCCCTCCTCACCCCCAGCCGCCCTCACCCCACCAGCCCCATCCCCCAGCCACCACCAACCATTCCTCACCCCTAACCACCCGTACCTCTCTACCCCTCCCCCCGAGCCACCGGTACCCCCCAACTACCAACAACAAATAGAGAGAGAGAGAGGGAGTCATGTACCAGAAGAGAGTCGTCGGAGAGAGTAAAGTCGCCAGAGAGAGTGAGAGCAAGAGCGAGAGAGCCGGAGAGAGTGAGAGCGAGAGCGCCAGAGGAAGAGAGTGAGAGAGTAAAATAGATGGGGAAATGAATTGAGGGAGGGGAATTTAATTTAGTTATAATTTAGCGACATTATTATTAACGTCGCTAAATCAGTCGCAATTAGAGACGTTTCGCGATGACTAACTCACGTAACTAATATACGTCGTTGTCACGTCATAATTTGCGTCGCTAGTAGCGACGGTTACCGACATTTCATTTATACGTCGCAATATCCACAATTTAGCGATGTTTTGGTAACGTCGCTAAATTTATGTCGCCAATTAAGCAGATTTTAGTAGTACATTCATTCACTGTATTGTCCTGCACCTTCTCATTTCAGTCACTCAACACTGATTGGGTTCAGTCGTTGTCATTTCATTTTAGCCTAGCTTCCAATTTCATTGGCACTAGTGTTCAGTCCATATGTTGACAGAGTTTCAGTCCCTACATGACCTTAGTTCAGACACTTGTTGATGCCCTACCTTTCATTGCCTTATGGGTGTTCAACCATAACATTAGGTTCAATCCTACCTTTTTTGCACATGTGCAACCCTTTGTTCATGTGTTCATTTCTATGTTTATATATATGAGATATAATTTCCCCTTTTGAATAGCTTGTATATATAGGTAATTAACTTATAGGTTATCTTGAGTTGAGGGTTTACCCTCATATAATTATAGTGATATATATAATGTAGTATGTAAATATATATGTAAGTTTGATGCTTGTATATGTAATATATATGTAAATATATAGCTTCCCTATATATAATGTGTATATATATTACTAATTGTAGGCAATAGCCCTATGTGTGGTATATATATACCTACATGTTATATATATATATATATGCCTTGGTGGGGATCACATTGTTTTGCTTGCTTATGTCTAGCCTTGATTGCCTAGGCTAACTTGGTTAGGCCTATTTAGACTTGTTAGACTAGCTTGGACCTAGAATAGCTTAGTTGACTAAGATTAACCTAGTTTGACTAGGCTATGTGTTGTAGTTGGTTTTAGACTTAGACTTGACTTGTTGGACCTAGAATGACTTGGTATTGAACCTAATAGGCTAGTTTGACTAGAGTTGACCAAAAGTCAACATGAAGTTAATAGTGACCAATTGACTTAGTTGACCAATAGTTGACCATTGACCAAATTGACCCTTGATAGCCTAAGTTTAACCAGTTGACCAAAATAGCCTTGTTGTTGACCTAGTTTGACTAGATATTGACTTGGTTTGACCCAAAGTGGACTAATAGTTGACTTAAACCTAGATTAACCTAAAAATCATGTAGATGCATTGTACACTTCGTTTATAACCCCTTTGTATACATCATGACTTGTGTTGCTCAAAATAGGACTCAGATACCTCATTTCAGACAATATATTCTTACAGACATTCAGATCGCATGCGAGTACATTCTTTGATAGTTTTATATTTGTCAGGACTTTTATTCTTGCTCTAAATTACTTTACTTGATGCTGACACTTGTTATCACGGATTAGTACTATATGGATCTTTCATACTATGTTATCCCCTTATAGGATACATCGGGTATTTCGTATTCGTGTACTTTATCATAGGCATCGTGTACTCCTTGTATTCGTGTTATTCATGTACAAATCATGTGAAATCGTGTACTCTCATGTGCCCACATGAGCATCTTGTACAACTATACTTCGTGTGCGATAAAATAACTTGACTGGATCCTTGTGTATTGATTTGGGAGGGTGAGTAGGAAATGGTTATGCGATCAAATCCCTAATTATATAAAATATTGTATATGTCCATTGTACCCTCGTGTATAATGGAGTCCTATTTTTATGTATAACCAAACTTATTTACATAACCATATTGTGCTCTAAATTACTAGTCACTTACTGTTCATACTTATTATGTATATATTTCCAGTTTATAAATATCTTTTATTTTTGTGTACATCTTCTTACAGTTCATGTATCCTACTCTTTTGCATGCTTTATATTTCCTGCCACGATATGAACTGCACGAGATGTACTGTGTTCGCTCCTGTCCTGACTGGACCTGTTGAAAATATTACAGATGATACCGAGGACTTCTACCCAACCTACTATGGAGGCTATCTAGACGACACCTGTGAGTTGGACCCATAGGAGGATCCAGCTCTAGCTGAGGACGTCATCCCTACTGCTTAGACTAGATTAGCTAGGCTTTATTTTATTTTCTTTATGCCATTTGTTTTGACTTTAGAGTTGTATTCTTTTCAGGATGTTTGTGATGTTGTGTCATTTAGATATTTAGATTTTCCTTCTATTTGTATGTTCTTTTTTGAGATTTTATATCTATCATATCGTGCTATTTCCATCTTTAGATTATGATTGAGTTGTACCTTCTGTGATTGTCCTCCGTTCGAAGAGTATATCATGTTGTACTTAGTTTGTGATAGTGACCTAAGACAGCATTCTACCGTCGACACTGCAGCGTAGGCTGGACGTACCCACTTCTCGTGCCCCTATACTGGGTGCGGGTCGTGACACATTTTTAGTGGTTGCCCATGCAGGTCTCGAGAGTCGAAACTAGTATAATTTCGTAGTGGTACTCGAACTAGAGTATCACTACAGCCCGTGGTAGGATATAGGATATAAGTTTTGAGGTACTCAATCACATTTAGGAAAAACTCTTATCTAAATTCCTGCCTTATAAAATTCTTGTTGAAAATTGCTTCCCTTTGAAACAAACTGTCTTCCTTTGATTATATCGTTTCCTTCTCAGTATTGATTTCCTTGTTTGATCTGTCTTCAGGTTGGTCATGGAGATACGATCTCATCGCCCCGGCCAGAAGGATACTGTCGAGAGGTCTGCCACCTCTCGTCCGGCTTAGCTCGATTAGGCAGCTCCAATGGTACCTTCTCATGTCGGAGTTTCTGCCGTATTCGGGGGTACATCTTCACCTTTTCCAAGATCTTCCCCCGTCATTCCTAATTTCTTCCAGCAGCAGCAGCAGCCGTCATCGAGATCTGTTGATGTAGCACAGTGTTCGACTTCTTTTAGAGGATGGTGGAGGCCCAGCGACAGCAGTTTGTTCATTTTCAGCAGGGCATAGAGAATGTCCATCAGCTTGCCCTAACGACGGTGGAGAGAGTTATTGCGCAACCCCAGGTAGCCCAGATTCAGCAGTATCAGCTGAAGACATCAGGGATCTAAAAGTTCCAGAAGATGCGTCCGTAGGACTTCCAAGACACAGAGGGGATTCTCTATGCGGATGACTAGATAGAGCACATTGAGGAGATCTTTCGGCTGGCGGCAATACTAGCTCGACTGCTGATTGAGGCGGCAAGTAGTCAGATGCAGGACCTGGCTCGCACATGGTACCAAACGGACCCGAGGGTCGGTACAGAGGGACAGACTTAGGCAGCCTTCAAGAAGCTGTTCACGGAAAAGTTTTTCCTGACACCGTTCTTGGTGCCCTCGAGTCGTAGTTTGAGAGCTTAGTTCATGGCAGTCAGACTGTCGAGGAGTACGCGGAAGAGTTCTGCCATCTGGGCAGGTTTGTTAAGGGAGTTAGACAGCGAAGGCTCAGAGGTTCCGGAAGGGATTAGTCAAGGAAGTCAAGTCCTTGACCAAGAGTGACCGGAGCGCCACTTTTGAAGAGATTCTGGTTAGTGCCCAAGCAGCAGAGGATGATCTTGAGCTGAAGCTCAAGAGGGGACGAGATGCTCACGGAGCTAGTGGTAGTAGAGGTCCAGCCAAGCGGCCTCATGTATAGATTCAGCAGCAGCAGCAGAGGCCTGTTCAATAGTAGCTTCAGAATCAGGAACGTACCTATTTCCAGCAGGCACCCAGACAGCGACATGATGCTATGTGCAACTTCTGCAAGAAGGCAGGTCATTGGTGGAACGACTACATGAAGAGGCTGGGTATGTGTTTACTTTGTGGTTCAGCAAAACATCAGTGTAGGGAGTGTCCCAAGAACCCGACACAATTAGCTCAGACAGCAGCAAGAGCTAGGGCTCCGGCAGGACAACAGAGGGTTGTCCAGCATCAGCAGCAGGCCAGAGGAGGAGGCCAGCAGGGGCAAACTTTTGCCATGACAGTCGAGGATGCACAGACAGTAGGAGGGATGCTTGCAAGTTCTATTCTTTTCGATTCCATTCCTACCTTTGCCTCATTATAAACTATCTTGAAATTCGATTCCATATTTTCCTTGTTTGTTGATAAGTTTTGATCTAGTGTTTCATTGTGATTTAATTTTCTTCTAAGATAAGGCGTATGGGCTAGGTCACCGCAGTTATGGATCTAGAGTCTTCAATAGTCATGTTAGCTGGAATAGTGAGGACATATAGTCTGGTTTGGGATGTATTTCTCGGGTATGAGAATTTATGGTTTTCACGGCCAAGCATGCGGCAATGCAAAAATTTTAAATACCATGATTCTAGAGGTATGCAACTTAGTCGAGTACTCTGTGATTATCATAGCCTTGCTCACTAGCATGATACAAATTCTAAGTATCATGATTTTGGATAGACGCATATGATTATCGAATTGTGTGGTTTTGAGACATTGATTGATTGGGGGTTTGACATAGAAGGAGTACGACCAACCTAAATTTTGAGGACGAAATTCTTCTAAGGGGCGTAGACTTGTAACACCCACTTTTCTAAAATGAGGATAATTTTGAAATTTTATAATTTTGATTTTTAAATATTAGGATTTAATTCATGTTATGATTTTTAGTGATTTTTAATTAATTTAAAACTATTTAAAATAATAAAGTATGATTTTGATGGTTAACTAGTGTAACCTTAGAATTGCTAAGCTTAGAGACTAACCATGACCATAGGAGCCTAGTCATGTGATTAGAATTTCAAACTACCACTTTTTAGCCTAAGGGTATTTTTGGTCATTTTGACAATTTTGTGAAATTGTAAATTGTATTAATTAAATATGTGCTAGTTAATTATTTGAGACTTAACCTAGAAGTTTAGACTAATCTAGATTAGTCATGAGGATTAGATGATGATTAGAACCTTTCTACCAAGTGCCAAGATTAGCAATATCTAGATATTTCTAAATAGGATATTTTCTCCTTAGGATATTTGTAAAAAGAAAGCCTTAGGACTAAATTGGACCAATATGAGGACTTAAAATTGGGTGGAGAAGCCTTAGCCACTCATCTACATCTAAACCTAACCCTAATTAATTTTGTGGCAGCCACAAATAGAAATCCCCCTCCTATAAAGTATCATTTAGTAGCCCATTACCTCTTTTAACACCTACAAAGAACCCTAACTTGTTCTTCCCCAAATTCCTACCCCTTTATCCAAATTGATCAAAAATTGAGGCTACTCTCTTGCATTGGGATTCATTTCAGAAGTGGAGGCTAGTGGGGGCTTGCTTGCAGGAAGTGGAGCTCATTTGGACATCGCTTGAGGAAGGGAACTTCTCATTTAGGAGCCCTTTACATTGAGATTTTCTCTCAATAGGTAAATGCCATAAAACCTATTTAAATTTTAGTTTCTTTTCATAGATGCATTCATTTAGGATTTCCTAGATGTAGCCAAAGTTTGGTAGGAATTCATGTCCATTTCGTGTCCGTATCGAACACGTATCGGTATTTTTGAATAGGTGTTTGATGAAATGCTTTATAGGAATTAATATTGTTAATTTCGAATTCTATTTGAAGGGATTCAAAGCCCTATTTGTGAGGAACACGAAACCCTAACTCTGAGCTCATATTAAGTTGTATCTATGTCAAAAATGGGCACGAACTCACTGCACGAGGACTCGGTCGAGTGCCCTGCTACCCGAGCCTAATTTCTCCCTGTGTAGGCAACGTAAACACGTGTTACTTGGCACAGAGGTGGGGGCCATCACTGACAGACCCCCCCATCGAGTTTCATGGACTCTCGTGTCATATCGGATACAGAATCTGTCGTGCACTGGTTTTGAACTACATGTGCACAGTCGAATTTTAGGCTCTGATACTCACTTCGTGTCCTGTCTTGACATGACAAGGACACGAAACAGGATATCCACACTCAAGCCCTAGTCCCCCTTGACCCCTGTGTACGAGCATGTGGAGCCTAGTGCTTCATGTCGTGTCCTAAATTGAATGGACTGGCAGCACGATGGTTATTTCACACTGTTTTATTATCACAATGGTATCAGTTAATTCGACATAGTTGGACACCTCGTGTCTACTTGCATGGACACGAACAACCTCCCTGATATGAGTATATGTTACCTCACCTATTTTTCGAATAATTTTAGGTTTAGCAAGTTGTTTTGGGTTCGATTGATTGAAATTTGTATTTTACTGATACGGGGACAAAATTTAGTTTTGATTTTGTATTTAGGATGTTGATGTTGTTGGTACACTGAATGTAGTTGAGATAGGTTTTGTAATGTTTTGATATATAAGTTATGGTATATCAACTGTTTTTTTTTGAATCTAAGTACACTATCAATATTAAACTGAGAATGAAAATGGGTTTTAAATTAACTGAAAACCTGAGAACTATTGTTAACTTAGATTTGTCTCGAATATAAACATGATGGATGAAATAGGATTTGAATTTAGAACTGAAAACTGGGATTTTGAAACTGAATTACATTGTTAGCATGAAAGCTGGGTTAGAATGTGTGTATACATGTGTTTATATGTATGTTAACTAAAAATTAACCTTACCTTTACCCCTTTAACTGACATTAGTAACAAATCACATTCATTCACTGCATTGTCATGCACCTTCTTATTTCAGTCACTCAACACTGCTTGGGTTCAGTCATTGTCATTTCATTTTAGCTTAGCTTCCAATTTCATTGCCACTAGTGTTCAGTCCACATGTTGACAGAGTTTCAGTCCCTACATGACCTTAGTTCAGACACTTGTTGATGCCCTGTCTTTCATTGCCTTATGGGTGTTCAACCATAGCATTAGGTTCAGTCCTACCTTTTTTTGCACATGTGCAACCCTTTGTTCATGTGTTCATTTCTATGTTTATTTATATTAGATACAATTTCCCCTTTTGAATAACTTGAATAGCTTGCATATATAGGTAATTAACTTATAGGTTATCTTGAGTTGAGGGTTTACCCTCATATAATTATAGTGATATATATTGTGTAGTATGTAAATATATATGTAAGTTTGATGCGTGTATATGTAATATATATGTAAATATACAGCTTCCATATATATAATGTGTATATATATACACATTATATATAATGTGTATATATATTACTAATTATAGGCAATAGCCCTATGTGTGGTATATATATACCTATATGTTATAAATATATATGCCTTGGTGGGGTTCACATTGTTTTGCTTACTTATGTCTATCCTTGATTGCCTAGGCTAACTTAGTTAGGCCTAGTTAGACTTGTTAGACTAGCTTGGACCTAAAATAGCTTAGTTGACTAAGATTAACCTAGTTTGACTAGGCTATGTGTTGTAGTTGGTTTTAGACTTAGACTTTACTTGTTAAACCTAGAATGACTTGGTATTGAACCGAAGGGCTCGTTTGGATCAAGTTTTTGGATTCCTTAGAATAGATTTTCAATTCCTTTCCCATGGGAAAGGAATTCAACATTCCCATACCCATGTTTGGTTTGGTTGGGAATAGGTAGTTCAAAATTTTAAAAAAATATTATTTTCATGTTTCGTTCACACATGGATAGGAATCTTAATTTATTTAGTTTTACTTTAATACCCTTTCACTAATTTCATGATGATTCACATGTTTGGGATGAGAGTTGAAAATTTGAAAATAAAGCGAGGGTATAACCGTCCAAACAAAATAGTTAAATACCATTCCTAGGAAAGCAAATCTATTCCCAAGGGTGGCTTGGGAATAGCTTTTCCACATCCATGGGAATAGCTTTCCCACCTAACCCCCTCCTCATTCCCAATCCTAAACTTACCAAACATGGGTAAGAAATTCAAATCCCATTCCCAAGCTTCAAAAACTTGAACCAAATGCCCCCTAATAGACTAGTTTGACTAGAGTTGACCAAAAGTCAACATGAAGTTAATAGTCACCAATTGACTTAGTTGACCAATAGTTGACCATTGACCAAATTGACCATTGATAGCCTAAGTTTGACCAGTTGACCAAGATAGCCTTATTGTTGACATAGTTTTACTAGATATTGAATTTGTTTGACCCAGAGTTGACCAATAGTTGACTTTGACCTAGATTGACCTAGAAATTATGTAGATGCATTGTATACTTCATTTATAACCCCTTTGTATATATCATGACTTGTGTTGCTCTAAATAGGACTCAGATACCTCATTTTGGACAGTGTATTCTCACAGACATTCAGATCGCAGGCGAGTACATTCTCTGATCGTTTCATACTTTTCAGGACTTATATTATTGCTCTAGATTACTTTAACTAATGCTGACACTTGTTATCATGGATTAGTACTATATGGATCATTCATGCGATGTTATCCCCTTATAGAATACACTGGGTATTTTGTGTTCCTGTACTTTGTCATGGACATCGTGTACTCCTTGTGTTCGTGTTATTCGTGTACAAATCGTATAAAATCGTGTACTCTCATGTGCCCACATGATCATCTTGTACAACTATACTTCATGTGCAATAAAATAACTTGACTGGATCCTTGTGTATTGATTGGAGAGGGTGAGTTGGAAATGGTTATGTGATCAAATCCCCTATTGTATAAAATATTGTATATGTCTATTGTACCCTCTTGTATAATGGAATCCCATTTTATTGTATAACCTAACCTGTTTACATAACCATATTGTGCTCTAAATCACTAGTCACTTACAGTTCATACTTATTATGTATATATTTCCAGTTTACAAATATCTCCTATTTCTGTGTACATCTTCTTACAGTTCTTGTATCCTACTCTTTTGCATGCTTTATATTTCCTGCCACGATATGAACTACGTGAGATGTACTGTGCTCGCTCCTGTCCTGACTAGACCTGTTGAAAATATTACAGATGATACCGAGGACTTCTACCCAACCTACTATGGAGCCCATCTAGACAACACCTGTGAGTTGGACCCACAGGAGGATCCAGCTCTACCTGAGGACGTCATCCCTACTGCTTAGACTAGATTAGCTAGCCTTTATCTTATTTTCTTTATGTCATTTATTTTGACATTAGAGTTGTATTCTTTTCTGGATGTTTGTTATGTTGTGTCGTTTAGACACTTAGACTTTCCTTCTATTTGTATGTTCTTTTTGAGATTTCATATCTATCATATCGTGCTATTTCCACCTTTAGATTGTGATTAAGTTGTACCTTCTGTGATTGTCCTCCGTTCGGAGAGTATATCATGTTGTATTTAATTTGTGATTGTGACCTAGGACGACGTAGGCTGGACGTATCCACTTCTCGTGCACCTGCACTGGGTACGGGTCGTTACATCTACACCTCTCAACTTGTGTCCAAGTATGAACATTGAATATACAAATATCATTTTTGTCAATTATCAATATGGGAAAGATTGTTGACCCAAATCAAAGTCAATCCAATATTGACAAATTGATAATATGATACTTGTCATAATTCAATATGACACATCAAGATAGAACTCAGTGCAAGGCGGACGTCGTCTCTCTCCTGCAGCGTACTCGTTTTCAGAGTCTGTACTATTTTACATTTATTGAGTCTAGCTAAATGTACAATGATTAGCACTGGGTATTCTTGGCTTCAACCTTATCCCCAAACAAACCCAGAAGCTCCACCAAGCCAAAACTAGCCCACAAAGGCCAAACTGAACTTTCTGTCAGCATGGAGACAGAGTTCGGATCGAACTCTGCCTCCACACAGAGATCGGGCCGAACTCTGTCCCCTGAATTTTAGGACCCTAATTTTTAGGGTTTGTTTTAGCTAGTTGTCCAACGGCCAAAAAATTGAATTCTTGACATAAAATTCTGGCCGAATTCTGCCTATCCCAACAAGTATAAAAAGTCTTTGAATTCTCTCATTTTCAATCATCCAATTATCTCTTCTTCTCTTCTCTATAGCCCTCATACAAGCCTTAACCTTCCCATATACTAGCCACAAGCTTCCTAAGCCTAAAAGTGCTCAGTGCTATTCAGTTACGAGTTTGTGCAAGAGTCAAGAAAGTCGCTTAGAAAATTCTAAGCATCGCCACAGCGATCTTTGTAAGAAGTTGACGTGCTCTTCTGAATAAAAGGCATGAGGTGTAACTACTATTTCATAAAAAGTAGACTTAATCCTGAGCTAGAGTTCTCAGGCCTGGACTAGTCCTCCACGAGGGAAACCAGGTTAAAACGACTGTGTTTGCGTATGCTATCTTGATCTTTTTATTTTCGCATTTACTACTCTAATTATTTACTGTTGGTGAAAAGAGTTAATTTTTATTTGGTCATTATTATTATAAACTCTATTCACCCCTCCTCTAGAGTTGCCTATCTGTTCTTCAATAGATAGGCTTCGTGTATTGTCACAACCCACACCCGGTAAAATGGTACTAGACCGTGGGTACGTCCAGCCTACGCCACAGTGTTGGCGGTAGAATGTTGTTCTAGGTCTCAAAAATAACTAAAAATGATATAAAATACCTGTCAAGTATATACTGTGAGACTTGTCTCACAGTATCGGTATTTATATACGGATACGTATTTTGTATTGTATTTCGTATTTTTTTGGTTTTCGGAACGCTTTAAATTTTTCCCAAATTATAGATTTTATCCTTGGCCGGCATACCGACGATGTACCGAAGTATATCGATGACATACTGCTCGGATAGATTTTCCATATTTTAGATATTTTTGATTTCAGATATTTTTATGAATAGTATTTTCGATATATTTTCATGAATAGTATTTTGGATATTTTGATGAATAGTGTTTAGATTTTTTCGTGAATAGTGTAGATGCATTCTATTATCCAATGGACAATTGGTTTTCTTTCAATGGCTATGATTGATCTAGAATGTGAAATGGATCACGATCCAACGGTCACGATTAATTCCCTCTTCTATATATATATCCATTAAGTTTCTCTCTTCTCTCTCATTTTTTTTCTTCTCAATTACCTCTTCCCTCTTCCTCAAGCCTAGGAAAGCTTGGCCTTGAGGCCTAGAGTGTGGTTTCGTGCCCCTCTTGGTGGTGGAGTAGAAGATTAGGCTTGGAACTTAACCTAGGCAAGTATTTCTTGCTCAAAAATGACATGACCATACTTTATTTTTTGTTCTCCATAGAAATTAAAGTTTTATTGGCCTATAATATACTTCTTCAAAATGTCAACATGTTTAGTACATAGCACTTTTGGTTTTGATCGACAGTATTGCGTAGATCTGAGTTTCTAGATATGATTTTCGAGTATTTTGAGGTATTGATCTATCAAATATTTTAATTTGTGAAAACCAATACTTCCATGTTGTAGGAAATTCAATTCTATACAATTTTAGCTTTTGAAAATCCAAATTTCGATTTAAAATAAAGTTTTTATTGCCGAAATAAGTTTTGGCAAAAATCTGAATTTTGTTGCTGTTTGGAAAATTGGTATACCGATGGTATGCCATAGTATACCGACAGTATGCCGATTTTTGCACCAAAAACTTTCTATTTTTAGGCCGGAATACCGCCGGTATCCCGCCGTATACCACCGGTATGCCATTTTTGCCTGTTTTTGTCCGTTTTCCTCTGTTTTTGTCCATTTTTGGTATTTTTCTAAATTGTAATGGACTCTTAACATGATTAGATGACCTTGGATAGTTAGTGAATAATTGTACATCCTATATACATGACACATGCTTATGTTCATGTATTATTCTATGTCCAGATTATAGATAGTGGCCTGTCATGGTGCACTCCAGATTACTGTATATGCCTAGCTCGATTTAGTGGCTCATAGTAGCGCACTCATGTATTGATTTTCTTGATTGAATTCTAGATTGAGATTTGATTTCTGATTGACTTCTAGATTGAGAATGAATGCATGTTCTTTATTGACACCATGGATTTAACTTGTTATATGTCTAATCTATTTGCATCTTGGCAATGGACAATCGAGTGTGAGTATTGTCTATTGTATCGCACGTAATGTGTATTGAGAACATTTGCCAGAGATATCTCGCAAACGACTTGTACCCATGGCTCGTCATTATAGGACGATTCTTGAGTGTCCACGACAGAGAAATAAAAATAAATGTTATAGGTAATTGACTAGTAAACTCATATAGATCATTGGGAGGGGAGGACACTTCATGCTACCGCGTACTTGGATCGCTATGGGCCCCCCACAGTGGCAGGGATAACCACGATTGGCATGGGCTCCTGTCCACTATTGATTGAGTTGATGCTTATCTACTATTGATATGTTATTGAGTAGATGTTGTTTATCTACTATTGATATGTTTCATTTTTGGAGTAGATGTTTATCCACTATTGTTTGAGATTGTTTGGTTGATTGTATTTCTTTTCTTCTACCGTCGTCGCCCCTTGTCTATCCGAGTTACTGCAGCGTAGGTGGTAGTAAAGTTTCTCAACTTACATACTAGTAATTAGGATTGTGATAACCCTAGCTAGTTAATGATATCAAGCCATAGTCAATGATTGGCCGTGCACTTTTGATTGTGTGTTACCTTATATGCTCTTGTGTCGGTGAGTGGCCAGAGGCTAAGTTCTACTAGGGAAAAGATCTGCAACCCCGGTCCTTATTTGGTTTAAGGGTTGTAGCTCCTATTTCTAGGAGTTCCTAAATCCCTTGTTACTCATCGGATTATTCTATTCCATAGCTATATTGTTCAGTATTTCCATTCAGTCATTTATATTCTTGAGATACGTGCATTGGTACCGTACTAGTCTCGACCCGCATTTATTTACTTCTGTCATTATGTTATTGTGTTATTGTTGGGTTTTGTCGTGCACCTCGAGCTTCCTTGTGGTACTTGCTATTTGGGGCCTGACCCCACTGGTTTTGTTTGGTCAGATTTACCGCTGGAGCCCGAGGATTCTTCCTACCTTTCTCTGGATGACCCACCGTCGGCTTAGATCTGCGGTTGTTCCTCCTCGCGAGTGGGTTCCCTCTTCTTACCACTTGCGGTTCATTTTATTTTGGTGGTGTTAGCTAGGGCATGTGTTAGCCTTATTATTTCGAGACTTTCTCAGACTTCGGTCAATATGATGTATTATATTAGATCTAGATTGATATAGTGATCATGTATATTGGTACTTTGCTCGTATAGCATTTTATATTCACTAGCTTCATGATCATGTATGATACAGTATTTTGGGATGCCTCTTTACTTTCATATTTGATATACTCTTGATACTTGTTGTTGTTGGATTGAGATAGGATTTGTTCGACCATAGGAGTCGTCAGTGGCATGCTACAGTCTTTTCACTTGTCTTCTAGACAGGTTTGATCGTATATTGGGGTACATGCGTACTCTAATACACGTAGCTGGATTTGTTTTGCCCCTACTTTCTAGTATTCTAGTTCTGGGACGTAACAGGGTTTTTTTGGTGGCCCATGCAGGTCTATCTTCAGACTTGTGGGGGATTCATCTTGTTAGAATCTCAATCCTATATTTGTCTTCTTTTGATCTCCTCTTGCTGATCACATCATCTCGTTTTTCTTGAACTGTGAACATGCTTGATATGGCTTTGCTCTATTCCTGTCCCTTTTGATATCACGTGTCTTTATCATTCAGGGACACCCAACCTTCTTATCTATTTCTTTCGAGGATTTTATTGCTCCGTCATCTTTCTTGGTTCAGGCAGTATGTTGGCATCAGATCCCGTCTCCACAGAGTCAGGTACCAGTACCATCTCAGCATCTGGTGGCAGCTCAGTTCACTTCACTCTAGTCAGTTCAGCTAAAAAAGTTAGTCCGATCCCATGTTCAGTACCTCCTTCCGACGCGGTCTTAACAGATTTAATGTCAGCATCTGGCACAGTTTGCCCAGGTCCAGTAAGTCAGATAAAAATCAGCAGCAGGTAAGAGCAGCAGTCCCGATGCATAGATAGATAGAGTTTGTTATCATTGAGTAGATATTGGTTGAGGGCAGTCAGATTGTTAGTAAGCTTCTGAGGTGTTCCTTCAGTCATTCTTATTCTTTGGTTCCGTTTACGGCCTTGTATTCCATTCATACCCGAAATGCGATGGTCGACTTGACATATTCGGCGAGTGAACGTGAGTTTCTCGTAGCACTCATCTGTCACGACCCGCACCCTAGAGTTAGGGTACGAGAACGTAACAACGCCCAGCCTACGCCACAGTGTCGGCGGTAGAACGCTGTCCTAGGTCTCAATGCATCTAACAGTATAAGACTAAACAGTTTATACTCCCCGAATAGGGGTGACATAGCAGATACAGACTCAATCACATCTAAGGTAGAGCATGATACTGATAGATAAAACATGAAATCCAAAAGAGATATAGGAGATAGAAGTCTAAGTGTCTAAGATATATGAACCCAGAAATACATCTCAAAACTCAAATACAGATACAGTAATCCACAAAGTAAAAACAACTCCAGACAAAATGAAATAACTACCTAAACAACCTCTAATGTGTCTCCTCTAGGCTAGCAGGCACCTCTAGGCTATCTGTAAAATTTATCAACAGGTCCAGTCAGGACTGGAGCGAGCACAATGCATCTCAACAGTACATAGCAGGTTAGAAAATATATTCATACAATAAAGTAAGATACAAGTACTGAAAGAAGTACAGTATGTAAACAGAGAGAGAAAGCTGTAATAGAAATATCTACTATAAATAAAGAACTAACATGTGGCTAGTGAGTCAGAGTATAATATAGACATGTAAATGGCATAGGAGATTCTGATGCTACACTATGGAAGAGATTCTGATGCTACACTACTTGGGTATTATTCACATGTCCATTTCTACTCCCCCGTACCCCCAATCAATACACAAGGATCCAGCCAGGTTATGTTATATGATACTATGTAACAAACCCCGAAGGTGATAGACCTCGAAGGTGATAGACCCCGAAGGTGATACATAGTAGTCCCATAAAAGGGATAAGGATTCTAGGAAGACACTACGATCATAAGAGTATATGTCGTAAGTGATCAAAGAACCAATGAAGCATATGATACGCCATGAAAGTGAAACGTACAGAACATGTAATACCCGATGCTCCCTAAGGATAACATCTCAAGAAGGGATCCATATAGTACCAATCCGTGTGACCAACGTGACAGTACAAGTAAAGTAATCTACTGCAGGAAATAATTCTAAGCATGATATAAAATGATCAGAGAATGTACTCGCGTCGATAACCTGAACAGCTGATAAGTATAGGGGGGTCCCACTGAAGCCACAGAGTCCTATTTAAAGCAATACATGTTACAAGGTGTTCAAGTTGTAATAAATGAATCTCTATAATCAATCTACATTATTCTAGGTTCTTCTAAGTCAAAACAACTCTAGGTCGACTCCGGTCAATAATCTAGTCAAACTAGGTCAAGTGTTGACTTGCAGTTGACTTTGGGTCAACTGGTCAACTCTGGTCAAACAGGGTCAATTCTAGTCTAATATAAAGTGTACTTCGTTATTTGTACGTCGAAACTTACGACACGCAAATCGAGATAAGAAGATTATCGGTAAGGTTGATAATCTTATTATAGTGATCCACGTGTCCAACTTGTCAATTTCAGCAATGTGAGATCACTGGAATTGGCTGATCTCAGTTTCGTTGTACTAATCCCGAAATACGAACATTATATGAATTAATTATTAATTAATTATAAAAAGGTTAAATTCAGAAAAATTATCAACAAACATTGTCGGACGATGAAATGAACATCGCCAACGTGTCCAGAACGGTCAAATTAGCTAGGATAGCCTACCCAACGGTCCAATTTGGACACAAGGGCAAAAAGGTCATTTCGGGTCAAAACGGTGTCCGTGTCGGAGCCGTTTTGCACCGAAAAATGTACAAGAAAACAAGTCTACAAAATATAACAAATTATATGTCCACGAAACCAGAATGTCGATACGAACCCAATGGTATCTCCAGAATTGGATTCCGTTGACCCGATCTCAATTTGGCCCGTTGACCAGAACTTGGGATTTCGGTTTGCACGGAAATGCGTGCCGAAGCCAAGGTTCTCAAAACTCAGCAAACTACCTGTCAACGAGTCCAGAATGATGATACGAACTCAACGGTATCTCCGGAATTGGATTCCGATGAGCCGATCTCAAAATGACCCGTTGACCCGGATATTGGTATCCGACTTGCACCGAAATACGTGCCGGATCCAATGTCCACCAAAACCTAGCAAATTATATGTCAACGAGTCCAGAATGACGATACAAACTCAACGGTATATCCGGAATTGGATTCCGATGAGCCGGCGTCAAAAAGTCCCATTGACCCAGAAAGTGGGATCCGCTTTGTACCGAAATGCGTGCCCGGGCCCACATTATCCAAATCTAACAAATTTTATATGAAAACGTGCCAGAACGATGCCACAAGTCTACTGGTGGTGTCAGAAATGAAATCTGGAGTCCCGTGTTCAAAAATGAAATTTTATAAGTTGGAAATTACGAATTCGGACGACCAACTTTGGCGTCGAATTCAACCAATCAAACAAGCTCACAATGAAACAAAACTGGAGGGGTAGCAAGAGGGTTATACCAGCTTCGTACCAGAACTAGTAGCACGCCAAACGGAGCTGCGGTGGAGGAGATACAAGCTGACGAAGTTGGCCCCGCGAAACTGTCCAAATTTAATACAATTTAAACGGTCAATTTGGTGGCCAATTTTCATGTATCAAACGTTAAAATTAACGGACGAAAATTGACATGAGCGAAGGTGGATATACCGAGATTACGACGGAGCGAAGAAATCGCCGATCCAACGGTCGGATCTATAGGAAAACGCGTGCAAAGTCGCTGCGACGGAGCACGAATTCTGAGTTCCAAACTCGCG
Organism: Iris pallida; assembly: GCA_029216955.1. NCBI lineage: Eukaryota > Viridiplantae > Streptophyta > Magnoliopsida > Asparagales > Iridaceae > Iris > Iris pallida. The sequence goes on along the minus strand of JANAVB010039969.1, from coordinate 67,932 downwards.
CGCGCCGACAGGATCTCGTTCAAAACGCACGAATCGCCTCGACAGCGCGTCCCGGAGGATGGTGACCGTCAGGGGAGGAGAGCCGAGGGTGGCGCGCGCCCATGGGGGGTCGTCCCCGCCGACCACGGCGGCGGTGGCGCCATGCACGGGCGCGCTAGGGCTGTGCGCTGCTGCTGCCGCGCGCTGGTGGTGCGCTGGCCGGGCACGGCAGCTGCGGCGGTGTCGGCGACTGCGTAGGCGGGCTAAGGCAGCGCGGCTAGGGTGGTTAGTGGTGGGTGATCGGTGGTGGTGGTGGTGTCCGGTATGGAGAAGATGGATGGATGGGAGGAGAAGAATGGAGGAGAAGGAGATGTGCAGGCGCGGGCTCGGCCAGGGTGGCCGACGGCCTGGTGGGGGGTGGTCCGGCCAGGCTTGGGAGGAGGAGAAGAAGCTCGGGTGGTGGCAGCCATGGTGGTGTCGGGTTGGTGTGGTGTAGAGTTTGTTTTTGTTGTTGTGGGAATGAGTGGTTAGGAGGAGAGAGAGAGGGATAATATTAAATGAGAGAGAGAAGAAAAAGTTGTTCCCACAAGAAAGTTAGGGCCAGCCAATACTAGAGAGGGGGAAAAATTTGTCATGTAGGAAATTGAATGGGTAGGATTCATTAGGGAAATCGAATGGCTAGGAATTAATATTGAGAAATTGGTTATTCCAAGAGGGATTTTAATTCAACAGAAATTCTATTAAATATAGAAAAAATGGGTAGGAGAATACCTGATATTTTTGGGCAAGAAATATAAGGGTGTCACGATGGAGAGCAACATGGAGCTGGGCTGGACTCGGTGGAGCCGGATTGGGTCAAAACCGGACATTATGCAAAAATCGAATTAAATTTAGGCGTTGATGATCATGGGTAAATAAGTAGCACATGGGGATTCCAATAAATGGGACACAAGTGGCGGACGGGTAGTAGGCTCAATGTGGGCCATGTTCATAGTTGGGGCGGACAGGTTTTGGTCGACAGGGGACCCACAAATCAAATTGGAAGATGAATGTGATGCCGTGGAGTGAAATAAAATCGGGTCACGTGTAGAAAAAGTTGTGCGAAGCAAATGAAGCACAAAATGAAGTGAATGAGTGGGAAACGAAGGTCATGGATGACGAGCGTCTCGAGTAGATCATCAATGAGGAGTTGGTTTCAAGAAACTGACCGGTCTTGCGCTCCCAATTTAAAAGTCATGGTAATGCGTTGAAAATGATCAAGGAAAAGAGTGGAAAAATAAATAACAATCAAATGGTCTAAACCGACCCGAAGTTCAGCGAAGCAGAAAGAGCACAAGGGAACAAGTTTGGATAGGACACTATATACCGTCATGAAGGTAATCATGTCCACTCCAAAACTCGTGAAGAAGATTTCCAAAGTTGAACATCCTTGATACTCCAAATATCAATGGCACGAAAAAGTACACTTAGAAAAATAACAGAATAAATTATTTATCGAAATTAAAATCAATCAGAAAATAAATAAAATAAAAAAAACAACCCGAAATTCAGGGTGCTCACATCCTACCCACCTTATAAAAATTTCATCCTCGAAATTAAAATGTCCATACTCCCTCTAGTTCAAACCCCCACAATAAAAGTCCCAGAACTTAAATAAAACATACCATCAAAAAGAACAACGTCCAGGGTTATGGCATACGGTGGTAGTGAAAGTCTCATCTAGGTATACTAGTCATACTAACCAAGGCGGTAATCGGGTATCAAAACACACAAGCAATCCAGAGTGCTAAACTTAGAAAAGATACAAAAATAACAATCATCAAAACTGTAAGACAGTCTGCTATCCTATGTGAAAACTGGTACTTATCAAGAATAAAGGTAACTACCAATCATCTGAAAAGGGGTACTACCCCAAGAAAATCAAAATCACCAGTTTAATTAACGAAAGTCGATTACATTAAAATCCAATCACAATGTATATAATATAGAGAGCATTAGAGAGGAAAAAGCTAACATTATGTGTATGGGGACATGTTCATATGGTTAGATAGTAGGCGTGTGTGTACGTGAACATACATGAAAGTGTATATGAGGATTGTGTTTCAATTTAATGGCTATCAAGTTACACTAATCATGACATATTGGTTAAACAATCTACAATACGCAACTTATTTACTCATAACATGCATGGCTAACCATATATATATAAAAAGGTAGAACTTAGTTATGTATCTATATACGTTATAACATATATGCATAAACTCTATATATATCTATATGAAACATAACATAGAGAGGAAGGGTTAGGTTACATGACAATGTATACTAAGTTAGAGTGTGTGTGTGTGTGTCCTTGTACAGGGTTATAACTTAGTATTGAAAGGTTAAACCCAGTTTTAGTTCAACATTTACATAAAAGATCTGAAAATAAGTTAACACTTAAACCAGGATAATATTAACATAATGCAATTTCAAAATTTAGGAGTTTAAAACATCACAACTAATTTTAATGCTCCCAATACATCCTAGCATGATAGAAATGAAACCCTAACATACTATCAATACATTTATCTACGCATACAGTTCAATATTACATGTTAAATCTGAAATCGAACTAAATATTGAAATCGATGTAAAAATGTTAACATGTAACTAGTTTTCAAGATTTTGGAGAAATTTGAACATTAAAACCAACTCAATGTTTATCACAAACTAACATGTAATAATACGAAACCTAATATTATATCCCTACCTACAACAATGTACACAGCTCTAAATATTTCATAAAAATGGAACAACAATTTGAACTAATCATTCGGAATCTCGTATCAAGGGTTAATATGCACACAGTCTTAGATTGACAGATTTAACACAAACTCAACCAATTTCTCTAAAAATTTAAACCTTGTAGAAATCATACATGTGCAGTTATGTAGACAAAACTAATAACGTGAAATTTATATCTAAATCACGAATTTAAACTGGAAAAGCAGAAAGCCAGAAAGATTGGGATTTTGAAAATTTAACATCAACAACATATTAATAGGTATTCAGATAGGTGGAAAAATCAAGTGTAGTATGCATACGTGTTAGGCAAAGTGTCCGCTATATATATATTCATATACATATTCTCATGTCCCAATAAAAATTAATTAATTCTACGTTAAGACTAACATTTAGATTCCTACCAAGATTGCAAGCAGGTGATTGACGTAATCAAGACAGCTTTATTATTATCTAATACAAAAAATTAGCAAGAAAGAATAACGATAAAATCTGTTTAAAGAAGGAACCATTTTGAAATCCAGAGTTAAAATATCAAATCCAAGATAAAGTTTAGCAAAATCATCGATTCATTGTATTATGAAAAACTCATAGCAAGAAATTACACAAGGCTTATAAAGCCAACTAAGCTTACTCCTGAGTTAAATAATAGGAAACTAGACAAAACAACAAATAATAATTCTTTTTTTTTTTGAATGACTGAAACAAAAGTAGAGAAAACATGTTCAAAAATATTTAAGGTGCAATCTGATAATCATATGCGTCTATCCCAAATCATGGTACTCTAAATCCTCGTCATACTAGTAAGCAAGGCTACGATAATCACAGAGCCCTTGACTTATGCACATATCTCTAGAATCAAGGTATTTAACATTTTTGCGGTGCTGCTAGCTTGGCTGCGAAAACCTTAAATTTCCACACCCGAGAAATATATCCAGAGTCAGACTATATGTCCTCACCATGCTGGCTAATGTGACTATAGAAGACTAGATTCCATAACATAGATGACCCAGCCCATATTATTTCATCTTGCCAAAAATTAAATTAATCAATAATGAATACTCAAAAATCAAATCAAATTTATTAACGAACATCAAAATTCAAAAATGAACAAAATCCATCAAAATACAAACTCGAATACAACAGCTATTATCAAAATTCAAAATTCGACAATCATCCATCAAAATTAATAAATACAAACTCAAATTCAACAATAATCCATTAAAATCAAATTTAACAACAAAAAGTAAAAAATGAATCAAATCAAGGGAAAAAGAGAGTTTTCAAATCGAAGTTAAATAAGATTCTACAGGGTCGTCCCAGGAATCTCTCAAGGGTTCCTAACTGTGATTGAGTATCTTCAAAAATATATCATATTCCTAGTGCAGGCTGTAGTGGTACTCAAGTTCGAATACCACTACACTTTTAGTCTCGACCTGCATGGGCCACCACTAAAAACGTGTCACGACCCGCACCCTAGAGTTAGGGTACGAGAACGTAACAACGCCCAGCCTACGCCGTAGTGCCAACGGTAGAACGCTGTCCTAGGTCTCAATGCATCTAACAGTATAAGACTAAACAGTTTATACTCCCCGAATGGGGGTGACATAGCAGATACAGACTCAATCACATCTAAGGTAGAGCATGATAATGATAGATAAAACATGAAATTCAAAAGAGATACAGGAGATAGAAGTCTAAGTGTCTAAGATACATGAACCCAGAAATACATCTCAAAACTCAAATACTGATACAGTAATCCACAAAGTAAAAACAACTCCAGACAAAATGAAATAACTACCTAAACAACCTCTAATGTGTCTCCTCTAGGCTAGCAGGCACCTCCAGGCTATCTGTAAAATTTATCAACAGGTCCAGTCAGGACTGGAGCGAGCACAATACATCTCAACAGTTTATAGCAGGTTGGAAAATATATTCATGCAATAAAGTAAGATACAAGTACTGAAAGAAGTGCAGTATGTAAACAGAGAGAGAAAGCTGTAATAGAAATATCTACTATAAATAAAGAACTAACATGTGGCTAGTGAGTCAGAGTACAATATAGACATGTAAATAGCATAGAAGATTCTGATGCTACACTATGGAAGAGATTTTGATGGTACACTACTTGGATATTATTCACATGTCCATTTCTACTCCACCGTACCCCCAATCAATACACAAGGATCCAGCCAGGTTATGTTATATGATGCTATGTAACAGACCCCGAAGGTGATAGACCTCGAAGGTGATAGACCTCGAAGGAGATAGACCCCGAAGGTGATACATAGTAGTCCCATAAATGGGATAAGGATTCTAGGAAGACACTACGATCATAAGAGTATATGTCGTAAGTGATCAAAGAACCAATGAAGCATATGATACGCCATATAAGTGAAACGCACAGAACATGTAATACCCGATGCTCCCTAAGGATAATATCTTAAGAAAGGATCCATATAGTACCAATTCGTGTGACCAACGTGACAGCACAAGTAAAGTAATCTACTGCAGGAAATAATTCTAAGCAGGATATAAAATGATCAGAGAATGTACTCGCCTCGATAACCTGAACAGTTGATAAGTATAGGGGGGTCCCACTGAAGCCACAGAGTCCTATTTAAAGCAACACAGGTTACAAGGTGTTCAAGTTGTAATAAATGAATCTCTATAATCAATCTACATTATTCTAGGTTCTTCTAAGTCAAAACAACTCTAGGTCGACTCCGGTCAATAATCTAGTCAAACTAGGTCAAGTGTTGACTTGCAGTTGACTTTGGGTCAACTGGTCAACTCTGGTCAAACAGGGTCAATTCTAGTCTAATATAAAGTGTACTTCGTTATTTGTACGTCGAAACTTACGACACGCAAATCGAGATAAGAAGATTATCGGTAAGGTTGATAATCTTATTATAGTGATCCACGTGTCCAACTTGTCAATTTTAGCGATGTGAGATCACTGAAATTGGCTGATCTCAGTTTCGTTGTACTAATCCCGAAATACGAACATTATATGAATTAATTATTAATTAATTATAAAAAGGTTAAACTCAGAAAAATTATCAACAAACATTGTCGGACGATGAAATGAACATCGCTAACGTGTCCAGAACGGTCAAATTTGCTAGGATAGCCTACCCAACGGTCCAATTTGGACACAAGGGCAAAAAGGTAATTTCGGGTCAAAACGGTGTCCGTGTCGGAGCCGTTTTGCACCAAAAAATGTGCAAGAAAACAAGTCTACAAAATATAACAAATTATATGTCCACGAAACCAGAATGTCGATACGAACCCAACGGTATCTCCAGAATTGGATTCCGTTGACCCGATCTCAATTTGGCCCGTTGACCAGAACTTGAGATTCCGGTTTGCACGGAAATGCGTGCCGAAGTGAAGGTTCTCAAAACTCAGCAAACTACCTGTCAACGAGTCTAGAATGATGATACGAACTCAACGGTATCTCCGGAATTGGATTCCGATGAGCCGATCTCAAAATGACCCGTTGACCCGGATATTGGTATCCGACTTGCACCGAAATGCGTGTCGGATCCAATGTCCACCAAAACCTAGCAAATTATATGTCAATGAGTCCAGAATGATGATACGAACTCAACGGTATATCCGGAATTGGATTCCGATGAGCCGACGTCAAAAAGTCCCGTTGATCCAGAAAGTGGGACCCGCTTTGTACCGAAATGCGTGCCCGGGCCCACATTCTCCAAATCTAACAAATTTTATATAAAAACATGCCTGAACAATGCCACAAGTCTACTGGTGGTGTCATAAATGAAATCTGGAGTCCCGTGTTCAAAAATGGAATTTTACAAGTTGGAAATTACGAATTCGGACGACCAACTTTGGCGTCGAATTCAACCAATCAAACAAGCTCATAATGAAACAAAACTGGAGGGGTAGCAAGAGGGTTATACCAGCTTCGCACCAGAACTGGTAGCACGCCAAACGGAGCTGCGGTGGAGGAGATACAAGCTGACGAAGTTGGCCCCGCGAAACTGTCCAAATTTAATACAATTTAAACGGTCAACTTGGTGGCCGGTTTTCATGTATCAAACGTTAAAATTAACGGACGAATATTGACATGAGCGAAGGTGGATATATTGAGATTGCGACGGAGTGAAGAAATTGCCGATCCAACGGTCGGATCTCCGGGAAACGTGTGCAAAGTCGCTGCGACGGAGCACGAATTCTGAGTACCAAACTCGCGCGCGCCGACGGGATCTCGTTCAAAACGCACGAATCGCCTCGACGGCGCGTCCCGGAGGACGATGGCCGTCAGGAGAGGAGAGCCGAGGGTGGCACGCGCCCATGGGGGGGTCGTCCCCATCGACCACGGCGGCGGTGGCACCGGCGGTGGCGCCATGCACATGCGCGCTAGGGCTGTGCGCTGCTGCTGCCGCGCGCTAGTGGCGCACTGGCCGGGCGCGGCAGCTGCGGCGGTGCCGGTGACTGTATGGGCGGGCTAAGGCAGCACGGCTAGGGTGGTTAGTGGTGGGTGATCGGTGGTGGTGGTGGTGTCCGGTATGGAGAAGATGGATGGATGGGAGGAGAAGAATAGAGGAGAAGGAGATGTGCAGGTTCGGGCTCGGCCAGGGAGGCCGACGGCCTGGTGGAGGGTGGTCCGTCCAGGCTTGGGAGGAGAAGAAGAAGATCGGGTGGTGGCAGCCATGGTGGTGTCGGGTTGGTGTGGTGTAGAGTTGTTTTTGTTGTTGTGGGAATGAGTGGTTAGGAAGAGAGAGAGAGGGATAATATTAAATGAGAGAGAGAAGAAAAAGTTGTTCCCACAAGAAAGTTAGGGCCGACCAATACTAGAGAGGGGGGAAAATTTGTCATGTAGGAAATTAAATGGGTAGGATTCATTAGGGAAATCAAATGGCTAGGAATTAATATTGAGAAATTGGTTATTACAAGAGGGATTTTAATTCAACAGAAATTCTATTAAATATAGAAAAAATGGGTAGGAGAATACCTGATATTTTTGGGCAAGAAATATAAGGGTGTCACGATGGAGAGCAACATAGAGCTGGGCTGGACTCGGTGGAGCCGGATTGGGTCAAAACCGGACATTATGCAAAAATCGAATTAAATTTAGGCGTTGATGATTATGGGTAAATAAGTAGCACATGGGGATTCCAATAAATGGGACACAAGTGGCGGACGGGTAGTAGGCTCAATGTGGGCCATGTCCATAGTTGGGACGGACAGGTTTTGGTCGACAGGGGACCGACAAATCAAATTGGAAGATGAATGTGACGTCGTAGAGTGAAATAAAATCGGGTCACGTGTCAGGAAAGTTGTGCGAAGCAAATAGAGCACAAAATGACGTGAATGAGTGAGAAACGAAGGTCATGGGTGACGAGCGTCTCAAGTTGATCATCAATGAGGAGTTGGTTTCAAGAAACTAACTGGTCTTGCGCTCCCAATTTAAAAGTCATGGTAACGCGCTGAAAATGATCAAGGAAAAGAGTGGAAAAATAAATAACAATCAAATGGTCTAAACCGAACCGAAGTTCAGCGAAGCAGAAAGAGCACAAGGGAACAAGTTTCGATGGGACACTATATACCGTCATGAAGGTAATCATGTCCACTCCAAAACTCGTGAAGAAGATTTCCAAAGTTGAACATCCCTGATACTCCAAATATCAATGGCACAGAAAAGTACACTTAGAAAAATAACAGAATAAATTATTTATCGAAATTAAAATCAATCAGAAAATAAATAAAATAAAAAAACAACCCGAAATTCAGGGTGCTCACATCATCTGCCTCCATATCTCATGATATGAGATATCTATCATGTATCCCGACTATGTAGGTGCGTCCTGGATTAAAGTCATGTCTTCGACTAAGTCATTGGTACCGACTTACTTCGAGACTTGACCCTTGTCCACTTTGTGAGTCAGCGTAGGCAAGCGAGGACGAATCCCTACTCAATAGACTCAGGGGTATATTATTCCATATGCCTCCTTTTCTTGTATTATATATGTATGTATTTATTATTTTCTGCATTTATTTAAATTTTGTATCTCAAATATCACTTGTACACGGGATGTTTTCTTTCGATGTGTTATGATTTTACATTGTTTTGGCATGTGTATTTTTTTTCGAATGGCTTTAGGAAATTTCGAGGACGGAATTTATATATGGATACATATTTTGTATTATATTTCGTATTTTTTGGTTTTCTAAACGCTTTAAATTTTTTCCAAATTATAGATTTTCTTCTTGGCCGGCATACCGATGGTGTACCGAAGTATACCGACGGCATACCGCTCGGATATATTTTCCACATTTTAGATGTTTTCGATTTCAGATATTTTTGTGAATAGTGTTTCCAATATTTTCATGAATAGTGTTTTGGATATTTTGATGAATAGTATTTAGATATTTTCGTGAATAGTGTAGATACATTCTATTATCCAATGGACAATTTGTTTTCTTTCAATGGCTAGGATTGATCTAGAATGTGACATGGATTATGATGTATATCCATAAAGTTTCTCTCTCCTCTCTCTTTTCTTTCCTTCTCCATTTCCTCTTCCCTCTTCCTCAAGCCTAGGAAATCTTGGCCTTGAGGCCTAGAGTGTGGTTTCCTGCCCCTCTTGGTGGTGGAGTAGAAGATTAGGCTTGGAACTTAACCTAGACAAGTACATCTTGCTCAAAAGTGACATAACCATACTTTATTTTTTGTTTTCCATAGAAACTAAATTTTTATTGGCCTATAATATGCTTCTTTAAATTGTCAACATGTTTAGTATGTAGCACTTTTGGTTTTGATCGACAGTTTTGCGTAGATCTGAGTTTCTAGATATGATTTTTGAGTGTTTTGAGGTATTGATCTATCAAATGTTTTAATTTGTGAAAACCAATATTTCCACGTTGTAGGAAATTCAATTCTATCCAATTTTGGCTATTGAAAATCTGAATTTCAATTTAAAATGAAGTTTTTATGGCCGAAACAAGTTTTGGCAAAAATCTGAATTTTGTTACTGTTTGGAAAATCGGTATACCGACGGTATACCGTAGTATACCGACCTTATGCCGATTTTTGCACCAGAAACTTTTTGTCTTTAGGCCGGAATACCGCCGGTATGTTGTTCTTGCTCTTTTTTCGTTTTTGCCCATTTTTGTCCGTTTTTGATATTTTTTCAATTGTAATGGACTCTAACATGATTAGATGACCTTGGATAGTTAGTGAATGATTGTACATCCTATATACATGACACATGCTTATGTTCATGTATTGTTCTATGTCCAGATTATAGATAGTGGCCTGTCATGGTGCACTCCAGATTACTGTATATGTCTAGCTCGATTTAGTGGCTCATAGTAGCGCACTCATGTACTGATTTTCTCGATGGAATTCTAGATTGAGATTTGATTTCTGATTGACTTCTAGATTGAGACTGAATGCTTGTTCTTTATTGACACCGTGGATTTAACTTGTTATATGTCTAATCTATTTGCATCTTGGCAATGGACAATCGAGCGTGAGTATTGTCTATTGTATCGCGTAATGTGTATTGAGAACATTTTCCAAAGATATCTCGCAAATGACTTGTACCCATTGCTCGTCATTATCGGACGATTCTTGAGTGTCCACGGCTTAAGAATTAAAAATGAATTTTATAGGTAATTGACTAGTAAACTCATATAGATCATTGGGAGGGGAGGACACTTCATGCTACCGCGTAATCGGATCGCTATGGGCTCCCACAGTGGCAGGGATAACCCCGATTGGCGTGGGCCCCTGTCCACTATTGATTGAGTATATGTTTATCTACTATTGATATGTTATTGAGTAGATGTTGTTTATCTACCATTGATATGTTTTATTTTTGGAGTAGATGTTTATCTACTATTAATTGAGATTGTTTGGTTGATTGTATTTCTTTTCTTCTACCGTCGTCGCCCCCTTGGCCATCCAAGTTTCTGCAGCATAGGTGGTAGTGAAGTTTCTCAACTTGCATACTAGTAATTAGGATTGTGATAACCCTAGATAGTTAATAATATCAAATCGTAGTCAATGATTGGCTGTGCACTTTTTATTGTGTGTTACCTTATATGCTCTTGTGTCGGTGAGTGGCCAGAGGCTAAGTTCTGCTAGGGAAAAGATCTGTAACCCCGGTCCTTATTTGGTTTAAGGGTTGTAGCTCTGATTTCTAGTAGTTCCTAAATTCCTTGTTGCTCATCGAATTATTCTGTTCCATAGCTATATTGTTCAGTATTTCCATTCAGTCATTTATATTCTTGAGATACTTGCATTGGTACCGCACTAGTCTCGACCCACATTTATTTACTTCTGTCATTATGTTATTGTGTTGTTGTTGGGTTTGTCGTACAGCTCGAGCTTTTTTATGGTACTTGCTATTTGGGGCCTGACCCCACTAGTTTTGTGTGGCCAAATTTACCGCTGGAGCTCGAGGATTCTTCCTACCTTTTTCTGGATGACCTGTCGCCAGCTTAGATCTGCGGTTGTTCCTCCTCACGAGTGGGTTCCCTCTTCTTACCACTTACAATTCATTTCATTTTGGTGGTGTTAGCTAGGGCATGTGTTAGCCTTATTATTTTGAGACTTTCTCAGACTTCGGTCAACATGATGTATTATATTAGATCTAGATTGATATAGTGATCATGTATATTGGTACTTTGCTAGTATAGTATTTTGTATTCACTAGCTTCATGATCATGTATGATATATGATTTTGGGACCCCTCTTTACTTTCATATTTGATATACTCTTGATACTTGTTGTTGTTGGATTGAGATAGGATTTGTCGACCATAGGAGTCGTCAGTGGCATGCTAGAGTCTTCCCACTTGTCTTCTAGACAGCTTTGATCGTATATTGGGGTACTGCCTACTCTAATACACGTAGCTGGCTTTGTTTTGCCCCTACTTTCCAGTATTCTGGTTCTGGGACGTGACATACGGAGGATAATCTTAGAAGATACAACTCAATCATAAAAGTTAAGGTAGAATAACAGCACGATATAGATTAGATATAATGACAAAGTGCAATACAACCCAAAAGAGATAATTCTATGTGTCAACAGAGTATCTCAAAGTATACATGAATTAATATAACATCTCAGAAGATACTGAAGAAAAATTCTAGACAAAAGTGCTTGCAGTCTAATCGAAGTACTACAAGTGTCTCCTCTAAACTAGCAGGATCCTCCTAGTGGTCCAAGTCACAAGTCTCGCCTAAGTCTGCACCATAGCAAGTGGTGCAAAAATGCTCCAAGTTCTCTATAAAATTTTATCAACATATCTAGTCAAGATTGGACCAAAGTACATAACTCTGAAAGCAGTTTCAATACATGGTAGGAAATATAGAACAAGCAATTGAATAAAATACATGACGTGCTGTAAATGAAGTACATGAATACAGGAATATGAATAAAGAAGCTGAATACATGAATAAAATAGAGAATCTATGAACTATAGTAAATATAAGTAATTCAGAGCACAAGATAGTTATGTGGTTGGTTTAGGTTGCACATGAGTATTCTATGGTAAATCCACTATACGTGAGGGTATAATCGATATATACATGAGTACACTAGAGAGATTTAATCACATAAGCACTTCTACTCCCCCTACCCCAATCAATACATAAGGATCCGATTAAGTTACATCACGTACATGATTGTTAGTTTGAACATGAAGCACATGCGAGAGCATGAGAGTACATGAGAGCACATGAGAGTACATAAATAATACGAATACAAGGAGTACAAGATGTACATGATAAAGTACATGAACATGAAATACCCGATGCACCCGCTAAGGGGATAACGTCTCATGACAAGATCCATATAGTACTGGTCCGTGATAACAATGTGTCAGCATCAAGTAAAGTAGCCTAGAGTAGGCAATATAGATACTATCATGATTAAAACAATCAGAGAATGTACTCGCCTGTTATCCTAAGCAACGGATGTGTATCCGTATCCGAATTGGAGTCACAGTTACCTATGATGAGAATTGAGGGTTACAAAGTGTTCTAGATTAAATAATTTATTTAAATATTATATTTACATGCTGCTAGGCTACTTCTAGGTCAGAGAAGTCAATTTAGGTCAACACTAGTCAAACTAGGTCAAACTTTAGCTAATTGGTCAACTTGGTTTGTTTTAGCCTAATCTATGTATTTGGCTAAGAGACTATTTAGGGTTAGGCTAATGTGGCATCAAAACCCTATTCATATCCTAGTCTAAACATGAATTTATATATAGATACATATATCCTTCTTACTCTACAACATCACCTATATAATACATATTGCCTAAAACCCGTATCAACTACTATATATATATATATATATATATATTTTTTTTTTTTTGAAACAATGGGTACTTGTGGCGAACTCGCCTCCACTGAGGTTCGAACTCCCGGCCACTTGGGCCGCATGCATCTCTCTTAACCACTAGGCTAAAGGTCATTTGCATATATATATATATATATATTTTTCATTTGCATATATATATATATATATATATATATATATATATATATATATATATATATATATATATATATATACAGAGGCATACAACTACCAGGACAATCAAGTTGGACTGAACAAGTGATATATATATACAGAGGCATACAACTACCAAGACAATCAAGTTGGACTGAACAAGTGATATACCTATATTGTACTTCACATTATAGGGCAGTAAGTTATAACTCCTCAAGACTGACACTAAGGGCCATATCTTAGACTACCTTAGGACTGAACATGAAGGGATTCGCACAATATGAAGTGCATGCCTGGGACTACTAATGAAGTATGGACTGTACTAAAGAAAGTATACAGGACAGCTAATATGGCAACTGAATATGGTAGCAAATGAACTAATCATAAAGAAAAAGGAACTACTATATTAACATAAGACTATCATTCCATATGTGGACTAACACTCCAGGTATCAGTGGGTATATGGAATGTCTGATTTGAGGGTAGGAGGATATGAGACACACATGTGTTAAGGACTGAAATAATAGATGTGAAATATAGCCATCACTTATATTTAATGATACCACATGTAAATGGAGACTGATCCTCGATCAAAGAGGGGACTGAAACAAAATATATGTGGCCAAGTGGACTGATAACTGCCAAGAACCCAGGAAAGATACTCCATGAAGTGAACTGAAAGTTCAATGGAATTAAACATAGGAAATAGGCACAGCCAGGAAATGGCTCGACTAAACATCATACATCCATATGTAACTGACCTTATATTATAGTGTCCAATCTTTTGTCCATATATGGACTGAGGTCATAAGTAACTGACCTTATACTATAGTGTACAGACATATGGATGTAAAAGATGGATACAAGTCCAGAGGGAACTGAGCATCTACTGGGACTGAACATGCATAACAGGTCTGAACCACCATGTTCAGTTGTAAAGTTAGGCTGAACCATACCGGTAGCAAGGCAACATATATATATATATATATATATATATATATATATATATATATATATATATATATATATATATATATATTTGGAATAAGGGTGAATTTATCCCTCGCATATAGCGGAAAAGGTATTACAATAATAAATATCACAACTTCTCACGCCCCAAATTATAATATTATGGGGCCATTACTGATACATCGAATTCTATGTTATGTAGAATTCCAATAGGGGGGTAGTCAAGCCCTCGAAAATACGTCTGTTCCACTCCTTCCAAATGTGCCAAACGGACGCGGCGAGACGAACTCTGGCTCTTCTGGCCCACCCTCGATCCCGGCCTCTGTGATCTCGGATCCAGCTGAGAATGCTCAGGATGTCTCTATCCACCCCAATGCCTCCTCTCAGCTGCGCACACTACTCAGTCCAAATGTGCCAGGTCACCGGACATACAAAGAAGAGATGCCCCATAGATTCGTCCCCATTACATAGCATACATTTGGCATCCGAGATCTGCAACCCAAAACTGAGAAGTCTGTCTCTCATCATCAGTCTACCCCGTAGAAGTCGGTATGCACATAGTTGCATTTTTCGGGCAACCCCTTGCTCCAAATAAAGTCTACCTCCTCAGCCCGGTCGTGGTGGGTCCGAACCAAGTCGTAGCAGCTACGAAAGCAGAATAGACCTGACCTGCCACCCGTACCTTGGCCGACCCAGCTCCAGGAATCCCCATGCTGGCTAGCGTCAATAGTAATAAGGCGAATCTCCTCGGCAAGCTGAGTAGTATATGGATATCCTTCTGGCCTCCAAACTCCATCTCTGATGATCCGACTGCATGTGAGCCCCCTGCCCGCTTCTCTGTCCAGCTGACCTCCCAATATCTCGAGCAAGGATCTGGAACCCAACCAAGGGTCTAGCCAGAGGTCGGTAGTCGTCCCATCTTTCATGTTCCTGCAGTTAGCGGTCTGAAGCACCGGTCGACACCTCAGAATGGCCTTAAACGTGACCGAAAAATTATGGTCTATCCTGCAGGACCAGAAGTTAGTCCTCCTTAAGTATCTATTCGCCATCCATTCCGTACAGAGCGACCCCCCTTGATGAATCTCTAGGCTATCTTCACACAAGCTTCCTTCCTGATCGCATGAAGAGGCCTCAACCCCACTACTCCTTCCTCCCGAGGCCGACATAGCTGGTCCCAGGAGATCGCATGCTATCTTCCCCTCCAGATGAAGTCAGCACAGATGGCCTCTACTTTTCGAATAGTAGCCGTAGGGATCTGGATAGGCTGGAGCCAGAACATCGTGATGCCCGTAATAACCGAACGCATCAACTCAATCCGTCCGCCAAATGATAGACCCGCAGCTTTCCAGCCTTCCACTCTCCTCTGAGCAAAATCTACCAGGCTGTGACTATCCTGCTCTCTGGCATAGTTGACCGTCAGCAGGACCCCCAGGTATTTTACTGGGAGCTTGCCTCTGTCCACTCCCAAGGCGAAGGCTCTCTCCTCTTGCTGTATACACCGGGAGCTGAAGTAGACTCTGTTTTCCTTCCAGTTTAACTGGAGCCCAGATAGCCGCCCAAACTCCTCTAAAATGTCAGAGAGCGCTTTCATTCCCTGCATGGAAGGGTGGAGTAGCACCAATAAGTCATCAGTATAGATTAAATAGGAGACTACCGGACTCACCAACCGGAAAAGGGGGATGATCCTCTTGCTATGCACCGCCGTATCCATCATGCATGTAAAGTACTCCATCACCAAGGTAAATAAATACGGGGAGAGGGGGTCACCCTGCCTCAACCTCCTGTTGCTCCTGAACTAGCCATGCGGCGTGCCCTGGATGAGGACTGAAAGAGTAGGAGAGCAAATGCACTCCCTCACCCTCGTAACCTACCTCTCGTCGAACCCCGTGGCAAACATCAAGTGACAAAGTCAGTCCCGGTTGACCGTATCATAAGCTTTCTAGAGGTCAAGCTTCATACAAGCCTTTATCCCCTCCGGTTTGCTGAACTCCCTCACCATCTTATGAGCTAGCAGGCTGTGCTCCGCTATCGACCGGCCTTTGATGAACGCTGCTTGATTCTGGGACACCAATCCCTGCATAATCCCCTTCATACGCCTGGACATAAGATGAGTGATAATCTTATAAAGAAAATTACAGCAAGCAATGGGTCAAAAATCTGCAAGTGAGGTCGCTTCCTCCTTTTTAGGAACCAGTGTCAAGAAGGTGTGGTTCATCTCCTTCAGACGCCTGCCCTCCGCAAAGAACTCCTGTACTGCCGCCAGAACAGGGGCCTTAAGTACACCCCAGTGTCTCTTAAAGAACCCTAAAGAGAAGCCATTTGGTCCGGGAGCTTTGTTGGGATTAGCCTTCATCACAATGTCTTCTACCTCCTCCATTCTTACAGGTGCCAAAAGCAGGCTGTTCCCATAGAGGGACACCAATCTCTTCCTGACAAGGCCTGGGAACGTGCTAGTATAATCTGTCTGCTGATATAGGTCAGCGTAAAATCTGACGACCTCCTTCTGAATCTCCACCGGGTCCCCTACAAGACGTCCCTCGGCATTCAGAAGTCTGGGGATGCAGTTCCGGTGCTGACGGGTGCAGATCACATCGTAAAAGAATTTGGTACAGCGGTCTCCATCTTTGAGCTAGGTACATTTAGCCCTCTATGCCACACTAATCTCCTCCTGCAGTCTCATAATGCTGACCTCCTCAACCAGGATCTTCTCCTTAGCCGCCAGCTCTCCGTTTAGAATGTCAGCTTGGAGAGCCACCTTAGTGTCCCGAAGCTCGGCTTCCTTATCCGCCAGAGAAGTTCACGGTCTCGTCTTCATCCAACCCCTGAGAGCACGCTTGAGCTGCTTGAGTTTGTGAACCATACGGAACTGAGCCGTGCCATCCCGGAAGTGCTGCATCTCTCCCGTAACCACCTCCTCATATCCAGCCGATAGATACCAGCTGTTGTTATACCGAAACGGCCTCACCCTCAAAGTGGGTCTCTCACAGAGGCCAACCCGGATAGGAGAATGGTCGCTAGTACCCACCGTAAGACCTTCCGCCACCGAGTTCGGAAAGTACCTGAACCAATCACTATTGCCCAAGGCCCGATCCAACTGACAAGCAATCCGATTATGTGTAGCTTTGTTGTGCCAGGTCCAAATATGTCATGCTTGCTCCAGCCCCCGTATCCCTGATTTAAGCAGACACCACTGGAAGTCATATAAGATCGAGTCCAGAACAGAATGACCTCCCACCTTCTCTTGACAAAGCAGCATAGCATTGAAGTACCCCATGATGAGCAGAATGAGATGCATGTTGTCTGCCATAAGACCCAGATACACAATGTCCTTCCACAAAGCCTTCCGGAGTCTTCGATCATTGTTCTCATATATAGCATCAAGGATGAATCGGAACCCACCTCTGTTTTCGAAAGTAATGTCGATAAGTTATTCTGATTTATGGATCTATACCCCCTTCCAGCTACCTTTGTTCCACCTAACCCAGATCCTTGCTATACCGCAAAGATCTAAGTTGTGAATGTGATTCCAGTTTGCCGGAGTCCTACGTGAGAGCATAGCGGCCCCTCTAATCTTCGTCTCCAGCAGGATAGCAATGTCACATGACTCTCTCCTTAGAACCCCTCCAATCTTCCTCCATCGTCCAATAGAACACCCCCCTAATGTTCCATGCTAGGACCGATATCTAATTAATAGATGAGGGGTCCCCATAGAACTCGTCTGGATCGACATTCGAGGGAAGTGTCTCATCCGTCTGATCAATGACTGCATCTACCATGGAGAAAGGAGCAAGATGGGCCTGAATCCTGCTAAGAGTAAGTGCCCAGTCAGGATTGTCTTCAGTCTGGTCATCCATATCCCTCGCCTGAAGGATATCCTTCCGTGTGGCCGGAGCGTATCTTTTTCTGCTGCTGTATACCATGATTGCCGGGGAGACCTCTATCACCATCTGACCACCATCAGTCGCGCTCATACCACTGGTCACCATGGTCCTCTGTGGCCTGAATGGGACCAGTGCACCCTCCGTGCTCTACTGTCTCTACGGTGATCCTGACTCCAGCCTCCTATCGACCTCCATCAATGTGTCCTCCTTCATATGTCTATATGGTGCCGTCTCCCCAGGCAAGTGACTGGGGGCCGTATTCTTCCCAGGTGCCTCCGTCTAAACCGCATGTGGCCTGGCGGTCTCATTCCTCTTGTATTTGCACGCATTAGTAGTGTGCCCAAAGTACTCGCAGTAAGAACACATGGGAGGGACCCAGTCATACTCCACCACTTGTGTTAGAACCTCCCCAGACGGAACCTGATACTCAAGCATACTCGGTAGCTCCAAGCCCGCCTTGATCTCCGCGAAGTCCCTAGTATACATCAGTCTGGTACGAAAAGCAGTGGCCTCGTCTGCTTTGATCGGCTTCCCCACAAGGCTGGTAAGTCTTATGAGAAGCGGGATGCTCCAATACTTTACTGGGAACTCTGGGAATCGGATCCAGATGGGAATAGCGTTCAATACCTCCTTCTCACACCTCAGCTCCGGCGTCCACTCCTTCAATATAATGAGTCTCCCATCAAATGACCAAGGCCCTCCCGGCAGGATCATGGACACATCCTCAGCTAGTCCAAATTTGACATAATTATAACCCATTCTTCCGAGAGAAGAATTCCATGCTACCTTTGGATCTCCAGACACGCTCCTCATAACCTCGAATTTGGCCATAGAACGGCTTGTTCCCTAACACATACAGCACCAGAGTGTTCTTCCAGAATTCGAAAACCACCACTATTTCTCCGGCAGGAAAATATGCCCGAAGCCCTCCTCCAACCGACATCGGTGAGACAAACTCCATCGACATTGGGCTTTTCGTAACCACTGGCATGCAGACCTCCTTCCATAACCGAGGCCTCTGCTTCTCATGGTGCGTCCTGGTCAGAGGGGTTCGCAGGACCCGGGCCTGTCCTGCCGGTATCACTAGCAATACCCTTAGCCTTCTCTGCCGCCGTCGCCTTGGGCCTCCAACCTGAAAGAGTGCACACCGTACCTCCCCCATGACGACGGAGATCCACTGTGCTGATCAAAAATTGATTCCCATAATTTTCTGGCCCCGCCCGCCCCGATACTTGGTTCTAGGCCCCTCGTCGTCCTCCAGCCCGTCGTCTCGTCACCGTCTGCCAGCCTGCATCACCAGTGTTGTCCCTCCGGACCCGAACTCGAACACTGATGCCGCTCCGTCGGAGGAGGAACCTCCCGTACCGCCCGACCCCCCCCCCCGTCCGGGGTGGTCCCCCTGCATCCGCCCGCCCTCCGACCCCTCCCTCCTAGGAGGGTCCCGCCGGCGCCTACGCCCGACCCCTCTCCGCCTAGAGGGGTCCCTCCGCCGCCGCCCGACCTCTTCCTGTTTCTGCCGTCGCCCGACCCCCCCGATCGGGGGGGTCCCCTTGTTGCCGCCGCCCGACCCCCCTCGCCTGGGGTGTCCCTTTGTGGCCGTCATCCTTTTCTCCAAACCGCCTAACACCCCTCCACGAGAGGATCGAGAGGACGGAGGGGAGGCATAGTAGCCGCCATAGGGAAACCCTAGCGGAGCTCTCCATCATATATATATATATATATATATAGGAAACTGAACTTAATGTTCAGGTAAGGTCATTTGGAAGACTGAACATGTAATCATTGAACAATAAGAAGCGGGAGAGATGATATAGGGACTAAATATAAGTAGTATCTGAACATCACCAACTGAGTAGTAAAACAGAGCATCAATATATATGGGTCTATAATACAATGATAGTGGCTAACAATAGTGTAATGATGATTGAACCAAGGAAGAACAAAGGGTAATATAGGTAGGTAACTAGACTAAAGAATTGAATATTAGCCTATATACTAGCTATATGACTGAACATACATATAATATAGAATCTGGTCAAAAGTATAATGGATAGAACAATCAATACTGGACATAAGGGATGGACTGAATTCTATTAATATAGAGACTGAACAAAGGATCAGGACAGATAACTAAGGACTAATCCTCTAAACAATTGGTGACTGGACTATATGCATGGATAGTGACCAAACTAAAGAAGTGATGGACTGAATGAATTTAGCATGGAGGCACTCAAGGATGCAGGAATCTGAACATCTAAGAAGAACTCGAATGTTACAGAGTTTGATACTAAAATGCAGGAAACATATGAACTCATACTGGGGTGGACAACATGTGGTTAAGATTGAAACTTCAATGGACAGTTCATGGGCTGAAACCACTGTCTTGGGAATGAAAAAATGCTAAATGACTGAACCATTATCAAAATAAACATAACTGAGTACACATCAACTAAAATGGACTGCACAGTCCCAAAACTAAACATGCAAATAGTGAATAGTACACTTAATAACAACCCCCAAATCAATTTAACCTATCCAAAACCATCCTAATTCACTAGCCATTCATAAAATATGATAACTCAAGGCAAACAAAACCTAAATCAAGGTTCAAATGTGAAATTAGAGTATTAAATGCTCTAAGGGTTATTTTTACAAACACTTGGTGTGCGTATCCGATACCCTCGTGATACACACTCCAAATGGATCCAAACTTGATCCAAAGTATGCTTACATAATCTACAACACTAGTATGACTTAATTAGTCAATTTCTACTAATCCTAGAATCCAAATTTCAGATGTCCCCTAATATGCATCAAAATGCAATGGAAAAATCCTTCAAATAGGAAGAGGAGAGCCTCAACTCCTCTCTAATGGCACCCTAATACAAATGGGGTCCTCAATGAATGCGTCTACACTAATAAAAAAGAATTTAGAGGTCTAGAGGGCTCTTGCCAGTTGGGAGATGGATTCCCAACGCACAAATCCCTAGATCTAGATCTCCTCCAAGCTCCAAGGGCCAAAATACTCCAATTGCTCCAAAGCTAGCCAATAGACCCTTCTCCTCTTCAAGGGGAAGAGAATGCAAGTAGTTTGAAGAAATTTGGACTCAATTTGGGATTAGGAGAAATTTGGGGAAGAACTACAAATTAGGGTTAGTATTTCAATGAAAGGGGGAAAAAAAGTATTTCCTTATGTAGGCAATGGAGGGAAGGTGTCCGGCCATGGGGTTTAGTCTAGGGTTTTAGGTTCATGGGGAATGTCCAATTTGCCCTTCTAAGTTGTCATGACAAGTTTGAGGGAAAAAGACTCATTCTAACTTAGTGTTTTAGTCAAATCAATTCTAAATGGTTTCTAGTTAGATTAGAGGCTTAACTAACTAATTAGAAATAGGTTTAAAGTTTGTCTAATCTCACTAAGTCTCCCTTGGTCATGACTAATCATCTAATCAATATGGCTCTAAAGTTTTACCAAATTATATCACTAACATAAATTAATTAATTAAATGATAACAAAAATAATCAAATTCACAAAAAGTAAAAAATACCCTCATTTTAGAAAAGTGATAGTTACATGTATATAAATAAATGTTTTTAAGAAGAGGGGGCACCTGTGCACTAAGTGCACAAATTTTTAGTTGAAGATCAGATGCGATAGGCTCGAGTACAGGTAGGTTGTTTGCTTACTGATTTGGCCACAACAGTGGATAGGGTATTAGGGTAAGGCCCTGTACAGGTTAAGGGCATATATAATTTGGGTTTTGTATTAATTGGAAATTAGGATAGTAGGTGAACAAGGGCTAGTATGGGGAGAACTGTCAAGTGATAGTGAGATGTAGTTTGATAGAGAATAAAGGAAATTAGCCAGTGATTCAGTAGGGTGACTGAATATAGGTACTTGGTCTGTGCAAGTGGACAACTAAATGCAACAAGAACATCAGTAAGGTGCAACAGTAAATGAGAAGAAGGGTGGGTTATGTTGAAGTATCAGTCAAATGGGGACTGATATAGAGGATTAGTAAAAAGGTAAATGGAGTGGGATTCAATGAAGCATCAGTGAACTAGAATAGTAAAGGGGGGGTCCCAGTCCAGTATGAATACAGGCTTTAGGGGATCGGGCATGGTCTTTGCACTGATGTATCAGTGTGGATAGTAGGTTAGGAGTTTGGTGTTAGCTGGGGTTAGAATACATAGGTAGTGAGTAGAAGCCAACAACAACAATGATTTGGAGATTGAGAGCTCTCTCTCTTTATTGGTACAAGCACTAGCCTGTATAAGGAAAGGGTCCGAAGCAGAGAAGAATAAGATGAAGGAGCAGTTGGTTGTTCAAGTATGGAGAGGATTGTTACTTAGAGTGACAAGAGACGAGAAGGAGTAGGACTGAGTGCTCTGAACACAGAGGTAGGAGGCTTTGGGCAGCAACCTATGCATATGTGAGTGTATTAGAGATGGTTGGATACATGGGTGTCAAAGGGGAGATGTGAGAGTTGATTTTATGATCTGAGTTCAGTTAAAGACTAAACTGAGAGGAAGAGGATATTTGAGTATCAGTGAATGCAGAACGTTAGAAAGAGGGATGTTAGGGGTCATGCTCAGATGGTTGGCAACTAGGAAAGTGGAAGGAAATTATGTATTAGAAAAGTTAAGGATTGAATGGAAAGGTGGCTTTGAGTTCAGTTTTAGACTGAACTGAGCGACTGATGTATCAGTCCATTGAGGAATGATAGCTTTGGAGAGAAGTGTTGGAAGTTCAATCTTGAACTGAGGTGACTTGAGTATCTTTTAAGGTCTAAAATTGTATTGTGAGTATGTCTATATATATTTTTGTATGTGTGAGGATGTTCCTGATTTAGAGAGTGAGTGAGTGAATGCAATGTGAATGTGTGTGTATCCTCACTTATGTGAGTGTGTGTCTTACAAGTATACATTAATGAGAGTTGTTAGTGAGGAGACTTGAGTGTTTTTAACTATAGCAGTTAAAGGCTAGGGGGCTCAAGTACAGTAGGTTAGCAGGGCATATGGGCAACTGCCATTAGGATCAGTAGGCAACAGTAGTAGAAACCTGCTGCACATGGCAGCAGGTCGTGATTGGGGATTTCATAAATAGTGGGGAGTAGGACACTCCATATGAGTGAGGCAATGTTTTAGGGACTCATGTGGATTGGGGGAGGCCAGTGTTAAGTGTGTGTGAGATTGATTAAAGGGAAGTAACAAGGGAAATCAGTTAAGGGTTAGAATATTCAAGAATTGGTTCATCTATATAAACAATATGCTTTAGCCCAATCTTGAGTTTAGGTAAATGGGTAGGGACGATATCAATGGGAAGGTATGTTGGAGGTACATGTGGATGCACATGTGTGTCCCCAATATGTCCCTAGGTCTGTGCTTCATTTCTAAAGAATGGACAGGAAAAAGATAATAGAATAGGGAGATGAAAAGGTAAATAAGATAAGAATTGATTAACAATAGCAGTAGGGGCAAGTTAGGTTGTGTTGCATATATAAGTATGGGAAATAAAGGGGTATAGGTAATATTAAAGATGAGAATATGTAGAGGGTGTGTTAAGGTAATAGACTTACCTTGTGAATAGGGTACATGAAATGTGAATATAAAATTTAATATAGGGGCTAAAGTGTTGTATCATAGGGGAAATAACTAGTATAACCTAGATATGTAATGTGTAGACTCAATATCCTAGAAATAGACTCAAATAACCTAAAAATGGCTACTTTGACAATGTTTGACTAGTTTGACCTATAGTTGACCTAGTTGGCTATTTTGACCTAGAAATGACTTCATGACCTAGAGTTGGACTAGTTTGACTTGCATTTATTTCCAAACTTAGTATTGATATAATATTCGATATTTAGGTCTTCAAGGCACCGTCAGATACTGTTGATATTCTACACTGGATCTCTGGCAAGTACATTCTTTGATAATTTCATGTTTTAAGATATATTCTATGTTTCTTGTATTTGGTGTAGATATCGTTGATTTCTTGACACATTGGTTACACGGATTGGTATTGTATGGATCCCGTCATGAGATGTTATTCCTTGTATATCTTGGTGTATCTTGTGTAAGCCATGTTGCTATTCTTGTACATTGTATGGACACCGATTCCTGCGAAGGCTCGCGACCTTCTCAGAGAATCCCATACCGTAACATGTTATGGTTGGATACACTATATTAGTCGGGGGCAGGGAGTATTAGTGTAGATATGTGATCAATACCCTCCTTGCATCAAGTCTTGAATCTTGAACAGTGTTAATCACATTAACCAGGCCATAAACTCTTGTATCAAGTTCGTAAGCCAATCACATGTTGAAACTAGTGCTCACTCACATAGATAGTAATTTCTTGATTATTGTACATGATATAGCTAGTTCTCTTGCTCTTACACTCATTTATAGTTTTAACTTATATCTTACTATGCTCATATACATATCACTTTTCCATGCATATTCTCTCTATTTACTAATACATAATCTTTATCATTTTACTGGAACTGTTATTAGAAATGTACATTGCTCCAATCCTGACTGGATATATTTTTCAGATGATGCGGAGGAAGAGTGCCCTACTTATTATTACGGCCCTTCGGATATAGTAGGTATAGATCGGAAGACTCTGGTTCAGGAGGGTCTAGTCCCGGCTGAGGATAATTACTTAGCGATTCAGTAGACTAGATTTGTACTAGACTTTGTCTCCATTTGATGACTCTTGGCATGTTTATTATTTAGAGACTTGTATTTGAGATTGTTGACTCTTAGACTTTCTGGACTTGTACTATTTTTATGTTAGACTTTTCTGGATATTTCATACCATGTTGTACTTATCTTTCATATCATTTATCCTTCTTAGAGTATTGTGATTGAGTATGAACATTATCATTACTTGTCCTCTGTTTGGAGTTAACTATCTCGACAGGTTATGATATTTATAATTGTTAGTTAGTTAGATAGTCCTAGACAATATTCTACCGCCGATGTTGTGGTGTAGGCTAGGCGCAGTCACGCACTCGTGCCCCTACACCGGGTGCGGGTCATGACATTACGCCCTTTATAAACAGAAGACATCATCTTTTGTAAGGAGAGCTTTTGTATGCCAAACAAATCCTTGGTGCCTTAGGACTGATCAAGCCAATCTTAGTGTACTAAACTTCCCAAGTACGAGCACCTGAAAAGAATGTCCACAACGTAGGTCAGTACATTATTGTGTACTAGCGAGCAGAACTAGCCAACTCGTCTAAACCAATACTAAGTAATCATGTGAGCAAATATTTATTAATATTAATCTTTCAATTTGGGACATGGCATCAGATTACAGTTCATGAGCAGTAACATTGTGAAGCATGTAAATATGTTCTCGTAGTATTCATGTAGAGGCATCATTGTAGCATCATTAGCATTAATATCTTTACCATGCTATGGTAATTCTCGTGGAAAGATAACATGATAGCATCATTGATATTAACATGTTAAGCAGTCAAGTTGAACTAACATGTTTATCGAACATCTCATATTTATGTGAATTCTTATCGATAGTCGACTACCTGCATAAAATATAGGTTATATGATATACTTACTCTGCCTTCATAAGACACTCATTAGCGTGCATCCTTACAACATGATCGCTGGTGTTAATTCACCATTTATGATGTTGTTATATAGGACTTCGTAAGGTATTCGGTGCAACATTCAAATTAGATAGCTAGCCTCGAAGAATGTCCCGATACTACGTACCCTTAAAGTACGTTTATATTTCCCCTAGGCCTGATCGGCCCTAGCGGCCCAAGCATACCGTTCGAGGAAACAGTCACCCCTTGTGCACAGGTTGTCCATGACCATGCGAACGCGTATCCGACTCGATCGTGAACATAATTACATGATAAAATATTAAAAGTAAGTAAATGCAATAGTATATCATCCTGTCTCATCCAAGTCATGTTCAACGACTTATTCATTTCCATCATTACCATTATTACACTTGTTGATCTCAGCGTTCCCAAGCCTCATCATTTCTTATTGCATTAATTTATTGCAACATTTCTCACCTCATTACTTTCAACAAGAAACCAATAGCATTTCATTCATTTCATAGGGGCATTTAGCATTCATTTTGTTACTTATAAGAAAACAGACAACATTTTATATCTTTACAGCAGTTACACAGAGTGTACATGGTTCAAGTGTTTCTATCAGTTCAACAGCATTTAAACATGGGCAATATTATCAATTCATTTCTAGTGGGTAATCCATAGCAGAATTTTAATATTCAAATATTAATCATCTCAACATTAACCAACATAAGCATCTCTATCAATATAGCAACTAAGGCGGGGACATTTAGGGACATAACATAGCAACACAATACTCTATTTTATTATAAAGGAGTAGGGGAGAAGCGACAGTTCCACTAACTTGCATAAAGGGTCTTCATGTTCCGATCACACATATTTCCTACTAGCGAGCCACGTTCCAATACTCATTCCATTTGGCCAGTTAAGAGAGACTACATCAGTATCAAATATTTTTTCTTGATTCCTGACAAAAGTTACGGTCCAATATTCTGATCGAATCGAACAAGCCAACCAAATACCTCATGCGGAGCGGGGCATTACATAATATACCATTCAAAAAAAGTTTTGTCCTCAAAACTTAAGAGAACAACTCATTCTAATAATTTACTTAGTCACAACAAGTTTATCATTTCATCTTTAATTTAATATTCATTTAACCTCACTCGGCCATCTTGAGATTGTTATCCAACTGTACCACTTAATCTTATCAGTGATTCGATCCATCTATCTCTTTTCTAAAATATTTGTACTTCTTATTCATTCTCCAACATTTTTCATGTAGTGCTATCTTGGTCGCAGCCTATCACTTCATTTGTATTCATACACATATTTTAGGTGTCCCCAAAATACATGCATTTCAGCCAACGTCCGTGTTAGTGTGATTCAATAAGTTACAGGTGTAACTCTCTTTCCTAAATCCGACTTACACCTTTTAATATCCAAATTTTGGTCTAGGCATTATGAAAGTCTAACAAAATCTTTTCAATTGACTGATTACTTCGTTCGCTTCACCACAGTCGCTATCTTCCAAGCCACAAACACTTAATATTAGGGACAAATCGGATAAGTAGTAATCCGAGCACAGTATTTCTTATATTCGAGCCAAGGGTCTAACTTAAAACCAACCATACTAGGAGTTCACAAAAGGCAATATGCAATTTCTATTTCTTTCTGAATCTAACAACGTTTTCCACCAAGGCAATTCATTATTTTTAAAAGATACCATCTTTGGGTCACTTATTATTAGTTACTCGAGCCAAGTGTCTAATTCCATACAACATTCCATCCGACATAATACATATCTCATAATATTTTATTTAAACTATCCTTTCCGACAATGAAATTAACATTCAAACTTCTAAGCAACAATCCATCTTTTCCAACTTGATATACAGTATTCAATATTACTCTAACTAACCGAATATAGATACTAATCCAACATTTCGCCATGAGCAGTCAAGTCCATCTTATGGAACAATTCAATTCTCGATACAAACAACTCAAGTCTTACCCTACAATTATAGTTTCCGCTTAAGGCCAACACATTACTTCACTAGTGTCAAACATCTCTGAGGCTCACGTTGCAGCACATACTTTCTTAGGTCATACTCATCACCATCTCTCGTTCAATACTAAAAGGTTATCCTACGGGTTGCCAACGGTCACCCTATTATTCGATTAAGTCTCTTAGGCTAGATATACCGACAGCTAAATATAATCATTCAGGTGACTCCCCTAGAGTGGACGGCTACTAGGGACCAAACTAATTTCTTATTCTTAGGGCCAACATGCAACCGACAGTTCCAAGAAACTCTACCCAAACCTATGGGTATCAACTCAGTCTGAACAACTAATCGCCATTGCCGACTATGCCGACAATTGGTTAAGCAGCCTATGGTGTATAGGGTCAAGTCTCTCTATGGTCGTCCTCAAGGAAGTAACTCCCACAGAGGCTCATTCTAGACTTACCCAAAAACTGACAAGGTCGATCTAGCAACATTATGGTCTAAATCCAGACTTGGCATATGATTCTCAGTAATGTAATCCATCAAGTAATTTTTCCAACAATCTTATCGGTCAAGTCTTTACCTTTGTTGTATCCATATTCATTTCGATAGAGTCTCAACAAAACCATTGAATCCCATTAACTATCAATTTATTCGCATAACAACATTATTATCTAATAAAGCCTTCCATATTCAATATATTAAATTAAATATTTTTCCATGTTTACTATCTAATGATCACATAACCATGTTATTAATCTGCCAACATCAACAATCATATTATTCATTCTGTGTGACAAAGTCATATTACTAATTCAGAACCCAGCAATCTATATCCCAATTGATGGTCATCCATACCGTCACATCTTTTTACCAACATTATCCAATATATTTTGTGATTCTCAATTCCATTCATTTTCCAGTCATCAAAATCTCATACGGACATTCATAAAATCTCATACAGCAAGGATCAAGTAATTTAATCTATTCTAATCCGACAGTTCATGTATTAATTCCATTCTCTATGCAACACAAGTATTCAAAGTCACTACTTGTTACTTTGGTGATACAATTCAAATAATCAAGCATACATGCACATATGAAAGGACTATCCATCTCATCAAGCATGAAGTCATACTTTACTGATTCTATCATTTGGGTCCAAATTATAAATTTCTAACATTCATACGATTCATCGATAACATTTCCAAAACTCTCAGATTAGCGACCAAATTGTAATAGCCACACATGATTTCTATTCAACTAGTCACAATTATCGTTCATTGTTCTAAGCCACAACATTCTCTTGCCAAATCTATTACCAACAGTTAAATAATCATCCAGCTAGTCTGAGCCATCGTCAGACTAAGCAATTCCCAACCAAGGTACCCGTTATACTTTTTGACAATCTTGTTATCCAGCATAACATCACCATCAAGGGACACTCTTGTCACCTAGCAACAAGGCATGACTCCAAGCTAAGTCTCAGCACTACCCAATACTCACAGATAGACTTCTTGCTATCCTCTGGAAAGGGTCATGATACATCTCATTCTGAAGTGGTAGAGGCATATACCACTCAAAAATGAATCCATTCCTCAAACAATACACAACTTAAGTCTATTTCGGACAATCATGATCTAAATTGACCACAACACAAAGCCAACATTCTCTGGATCTCAAAATCATAAAGCCATAACACGTGAGTCAACTCGTCAATTATATTGAACTCATAATTGTCCCATGTTTGCCATGACAAAAGGTTATATGAACTTTTTGTATATTAAACGTATAAAGAGTACAATCGATTCCTAAATATAAGATCTAAGTACAAAATATTTGGAGAAGTGTGACGGTGGAGATCGAGCACTGCAACTACTCCTTTACTCTATTGACGATCTGACGATGAGTTAAACTTGCTCTGACTTTCTCGTACTTGTGACTGGAACTCTGGGTTGCCAATCAAGAGGACACCAAAGTTATGAAGATTTCGAAGCCTCTTTATCGAAGGAAAACTTCTTCTATTTATAGGCGATAGAACGCTGCTTATGGAGATATAAGAGAATCTTGAGGTTCCTCTGTGAGGGCTGCTACAGTGCTGACACGTGTCGGACGCTGGGATTCTCTTTTATCAAGATCTTTGGAGAGTTATCAACATAACTGAATAAATGACACATGATGTGTATTTAATGTTGATTGGATGAACCCGAGTAGATTCTGTTCCTATCCCCGAAGTTTGATTTTGTCTTTATTTTAGGGGCCCATTGGTTTAAACAAACCGATTAGATATTATCCTCATCCATAGGAACAAACTCCATCCTTATCTTTGGAAGTGGTGATTTAAAAAACCCGATAGAATATTGCTCTTATCAACAGAATCAAACTCTGTTCTATCTTAAGAGTGGTGGTTTAAACAAACCAAATAGGGTAATATATGAAAAGATGTAGGTACCCGACTTTCCACATGGAACAATGCCATCTCATAGGACTGCGCATCTATACGAGTTGTACTTCTGGTGAGACTTTGATGTCACTGTACTTTTGGGCGACGATTAAAACATGTTTTTGAAGACGGTGGGGTCACTGCGCTTCTGGGTGACGAGGAGACTATGCTTTATGCAACTGAGTCATTGTGCTTTAGAACGACGAGTAGTCTGTGTTTCGAAGATGATGCAGTCACTACGCTTTTGGGCAACGAGGAGACTGTGTTTCAAAAGGCGACAGAGTCACTATGCTTTGGAGCGACGAGTAGACTGTATTTTGCAGACGATGGAGTCACTGTGCTTTGGAGCGACTAGTAGACTATGTTTCACAGACGATAGAAGTCACTGCGCTTTTGGGTGACAAGGAGACTTATGCTTGAGGCAACAAAGTGTCAGCTAAAGGAGCTATTGAACAGGCTACACTTCTAGGTGGGATGGAAGGAGCTGCGCTTCTGGGTTGAAGCGAGGGAGCTGCGCTTCTGAGTCAAACAGAAGTGACTGCGCTTCTGAGTCGAACTGAAGTAGCTATACTTCAGAGTCGAAGAAGCTAGTTTTTTGTTAAAGTCATAAGAGCAATTTAATTAATACTCTTTTAATGGATGAGTCAGTCATCCTCTTCTTAAATTGTCGTCGTCATTTGGAGAATTCAAGAAGTTTATGGCCTAGGATTCAGTCAAATGAACCTATTAAATGAGATTCATTGTGCTGAGTCCTAGGTTCATCCCATTAATATGGGGGTCTTTGACCGGTTGATATGTGGCATTTGGGTTTGGACCACACTCAGCCTATATAAAGGAGAGCTTTTCTGAAGAGTTACATCCATTGTCTCTTAGCGTTCCACTGTCATGCTCAATCCTAACTTGGCTTCGAACGGTCGTTGGCCTTGCACAAGTTGACTGTTGGTTGTGGATCTCTTCGTTCAAAGAAGCTATGTTCTTGTAGAAGAACTGATACTGGATTTTAAGATGCACTTGAGCGTTTAGCATGAGGAGTTTGAACCTGAACAACATCCTGGAGGTCTTTGAGATTCAAGCTTTCGGGTTTGGATTGATTGCCAATCGAAGAGCCACAGGTTGTGCTCTGCCCTGCTCAAGAGATGCAGTAGTGTGGCGAAAAAGAGCTACATTCTGGCTTGGGCTAATGGCTGTTTTATTAGCCATATTGGAGTTCCTCTGCGTCTAACGAGGAAGTGGCTTGTTCTGACGAGCTGTGCGTCTGAGGGGCTGTGAAGATTGCCCACTTATAGACTTTAGGTGTTTGAGTCTTTATATGTAATCATGAAGAATTTGTAATAGATCTTTGTAGACATGATTTTAATAAAAAATATTTTTATGCACCATCTTTGTTTATTGTGACTTTTTATTACTGTCTGCGCTTTTGGATTCCTGCGCTTTTGTGAAGTTTGCATACAACTTCTTATCACCTGCGCTTTTGTCACGGCTGCACTTTTTCATGCTTCTACATCCCATTAACAATTTCTTTCCAACGTAACATGCAATTCTCAAACACGTTACAACACACAATGTTAACGTTCTTCTATTCCCACATTTTGAACATCATTCACAATATAATATACTATGGCATCGAGTCATTCTTGGATCATTAGTGTCCAAACCAACAACAACCAAATATTCATGTCATTACAACGTATTTAGATATATTGTATGGAACATCCAGTGAGCAGCCAAGAGCGTTAATGATTTTTTCAGACACGAATCTATTTTGAATGATTGCAGAAACAACCACGGGATAATCAAA
Organism: Iris pallida; assembly: GCA_029216955.1. Classification (NCBI taxonomy): domain Eukaryota; kingdom Viridiplantae; phylum Streptophyta; class Magnoliopsida; order Asparagales; family Iridaceae; genus Iris; species Iris pallida. Next base: position 35,993 of record JANAVB010039969.1, on the reverse strand, counting down.
GCAATATTTGATTTATTCGTAGAAGCAACATTGAGTAATCGTGGAAGCAACTTTGGTTAATCGCAGATGCAACTTTTTCTTGAAGCGAATCAAATAAAAGTCAAAGGATGTAAAGTCGTGCTCTAATACCAATTTATCATGCCCCAATTTTGCAGAGTCATTCGTCCTCGCATTTATCCTCTGGGAATCAATCGTTCTCGCTTGGGCGTGATGTCGTATAAGTCTGAATTATACTTTTACAAGGAAAAGATGGTACATAAGTGATAATCTTCAAATAGGGACACATCGCAGCGGCACAAGCAGACAAATTAAAAATAGTAAGGACATATCTTTTTTGTTCAACAGAATATTATATTGATTCATAGCAGCAAAAATAAGCATATAACTTGAAGTCACACTGAGATATATAGAAATAAGTTCCCCTTCATTGATAATTGACATGGAGTACAAGGCTTGTGCTGGAGTACAAAGCTTACAACAACACATCTTACATTACATTGATAGCCAATTGGAACACATGCCGTATAGGCTTACATTTAATACTGATACATTGACTTACAAATGGAAATGTCTTGGCTTACAACTCACCGGTACAACAGATATATAATGTTCTATATATTATGTTATTTATAAACAGAAGACATTATTTTTTGCAAGGAGCGCTTCTACATGTCCAACAAATCTTCGACGCCTCGAGATTGATCAAGCCAATCTTAGTGTACTAAACTTCCCAAGCACGAGCACCTGAAAAGAGTGCCAACAACGTGGGTCAGTACATTGATGTGTACTGACGAGGAGAACTAGCCCACTCTCCTAAACCAACACTAACTAATCATGTTAGCAAACATTTATTAATAGTGATCTTTCTATTTGGGACCTAGCATCAGTTTACAGTTCATGAGCAGTAACATTGTGAAGCATATTGACATGTTCTAGTAGTATTCATGTAAAGGCATCATTATAGCATTATTATAACATCTTAACCATCTTATGACAATTCTCATGGAAAAGTAACATGACAGCATCACTGATATTAATATGATAACCATTCAAGTTGAACTAACATGTATATCTGTAATGCCCTAGTCCCAAATACTTAGGACTAAGAACGTAGACATGCCAGCTGTATACCTATAAAGCATACTCTATTTGGAACCCTCGTATGTATACATAAGTTGTAAAATGTAGTAGAAACCATAACAACTAATCTCATCCACAAAATAAAGAAATAAAAGGTATCATATAATCTACTATGAAATGTCTTTGTATAATATGTTGGGTGGTGACAAATCCACTACCAACTGTTTAGAAGAACGGAATACATGAACAATGGAAGAGTTTTATAATGAAATGAAGGACGATCCAAGAGCAATCATCGAAGGGATATTGAAGATCACGGCCTTGGCTAGAACACCTGCGAAAAGATAATAGCACACACCTGAAGAGATCACAAGGCCCTCAGAGGGACGTAACAAGATACAAAATATCATGCCATATAACTAAATATAAACTTCTCAATAATAATTCAAATTGGATCATAACATGGTCCAATACCTCACCCTCGAATTAGCGTACCATCTCCCCAACCAAACAAAGATAGGAGATGGCACCCTAATCCATGATGAAGTATCTTTCCATGCCATGAATCCAATATGGTATCTTGGACCACAACAAGGTTCAGTACCTTCCCATCGAAGCAGTGAACCACACCTACATCCAAACAAGGATATAAGTACTCAAACCAAAAGTACCTATACCTAACAGATAAGGGAGCCTAACCGTTCTAAGTGAATGCAGTTTAAAAACAAACCTATAACGCATGGGCTCTCCGGCTAAAATAAGATCAACGTAGTCCCTACTTGGGGCACCAGGGGCCTCAAGCATAACCATTCCTCGAACGTCATTAGCCAGCAATAAATAAAGGGATCGTCAACCCGCATCTCCGACAGAGCGTACAGTCGCAAAGAAAATGTGCATAGTAGCCCATATGCTAAGGATATGTTCTCCCCACCCAATGCCTTTATGTTGCCTTAACAACACATAACCTCTATAACTACTAAGTCAAACTATCATGCAATAGTATTAGCGATTAACCCTATCGCATGGCTTATACGTACAGGTGACCAGCCAGCTACGCATGTCCGAGTTCTATATATGCGACTCGCAACTTTGTGGCACAAACATGCCAAGGCCTATGAATGCAGCACAAACGAGGGTTGTCTTTTAAATCTATGGTTAATATGTATAAAAATAATAAGTACAGGAAATATAACTACATAATATAATCTATCTAATTATGACAATGTAGCACAGTTTAATTTACAAAAAATAAATAATAATTAAATGCATGAATATGAGCTAAAGTAAAATAGACAGCAAATGGCAATGCATCTTGCCTGAGAGTGGTGTGAGAAGTTGCAAAATCCAACAGTCAGAATCGTCAGCAATGAAGGTCAAAATCCGCAAATAACTCCGAATACTGAAACAAACATTACGAACATTTTGGTATGAAAGATGTATCTTAAAACGCCTGTCAAAAAGTCCAATTCTGGACAGAGGGGCAAAATCGTAATTTTTGCTCAAAACGATGTCCGCTGTTAGACCTATTTTGCACCAAAAATTATGCAAGTACCTACGATCTCTAAAGTCGTTAAACTATATGTCTACAGGTCCGGTTTGACGAGACGAACCCAACCATATGTCCAAAGTTGAATTTCGGTGGGTCGTGCACAATTTTGCTCGTTGGATCTGGTCGCAGGCCCGCCAAAACGACGTTCCAGTCGACCTTCTCAGAATCGAACCAAACTTGATGAACAAGACCAGAAAAATGATTCGGTCCTGTTGGCATAACTTTTGTCTCGAAACAACGAACGTGCACAAAGTTATGGCCTAGTTTGTAAAGTGGCCGATACGAGGTATCTCGACAGATACGCTTCGTTTTCGTCGTGCACACACAACAAAATCGAGTTCTGTCGATTCCCACACGTCGACAACATCCATACGCGTCTTTCGATGCTTATGGGTTGCGACCACGTCGCCCAGTTTGTCGGGTTGTACGTCGTATCGAAATTTTTTTCTAAAATTTTACAGTTTTAAAAACAGTTTTTCATAATTTTTAACGACGAATAACTTTCTGTATAATCGACTAAAAATAAATCTACGAAAAGGGAATTGATCTCGTATAGGTTGTATTTAACTGTTCTAAGTAAGATTTGGTAACCTGTTAATAGGTTGACAATAAATTATCTTCTAAAGTGGGTGTCTGGACAGTCTCAAACTGCATCAGAAAATAGTTTTTCGCCTATATTTGATATGCAGGTATATGGAAATGATTTGATCAATTTTTTTTACATAATATACTAAGGTTACCATTTTCCTATAAGTTCCTATATAAAAAATCGTATGATTATTTGCTAATTATTTCTAAATAAAGCCAAATTATATATATATATATATATATATATATTTTATATATATATATATATATATATATATATATATATATATATATATATATATATATATATATATATATAAGCCAAATGATATATATATATATATATATATATATATATATATATATATATATATATATATTATATATTATATTATATGTTATATATTATATATATATATATATATTTTTTTATATTATATTATATATATATATATATATATATATATATATATATATATTATATATTATATATTATATGTTATATATATTATATATATATATATATATATATATATATATATATATATATATATATTAATACTAGTAAAAAGAGGGGAGTTTACATCCTATCCAACTTATAAAATTTCGTCCTCGAAATTAAAATAAAACTTAATATATCAAAACAAAATATAATATATAATGAGGCTGAATACGAAGGAAGAGTAAGTGCATCAAATCATAAATCGGTTTTCGAAAAGATGTAGGTGGTAGTTATAGAGGGATCCAAATTGACAACATATTCTACACGATAGGGTATTCTTAGTCAGGCATGGATCATGGGTATTCAATTCGTTGGAAGGAATAGGTTGATATTGCATGGAAAAATCAAAAGGGACGAGAATGGGCATATGTGGTTTGTTCGAAGGAAAAATAGGTCATACATTTGGTTTAGTTAAAATGGAGCATAAGATGGTGTTTTGTGTAGGACATGTATGTCATGTGTGTAGAGTGGCTTGTCTAGTTCATGAGGGTAAAATTTGTTGGAATGAAATGGCTAGTGTTGTGCTCGAAATATCAAAGTCACGCTAGAGGGTATCAGATGATACAAATAGGAGGGGACGTTATGAACCACTATTTTTTTGGTTCAATTGGAACCAGTCTATCCCAGTCATTTGCTAATTCTTAGAGAGGCTTGCTATACACTTCAAGAATTTCCATTCTCGAAATTAAATCTAAGTCATGATTCTATGTTAAAACAGAATTTAAAGAATAGAGGTTGCGATCTTTTCGTTGTTATCTAAACGCACGAGCAAAGGATATAAAATGCAAAATAAAGATCGTAACATAAATTCCAAATAGACGAAAGAACGGTTACAAAGGGCATCCTATTCTAAGAGGTAGAGTACACTAAGTTCAAGGTTCTTTCCGACTTATAGTAGTTGGTTAATCGTGGAAGGCACCACAATAGGACTTCTAAGGAGGTCAATTTTCAAGAGATGTATGAGAATATGAGGTACTTCTGATCGTAGTCACGGACTCCAAATGAAGCATAGGTATTACTTATTTAACATTTCCCATATCTTGACCATGTTTCATCAAGGCAGTAGGGGAAGTCTTAGTCGAGCATAACCGAAAACGAGTTGGTACAACGGGTTTCCATTCATCGCATGACTTAGGCTGCGAAAAGATACGATTAAAGAAAGTAAGGAAGGGGGATTAGTGGACCAAGAGATGGGGACTACATAATAGGTGTAGGGACCTATTTCATAAAGTTTAATTCTTATAGTCCAAATATGATGATACGCACAAATGGGTTTAGCAGGGTTTAATGGGTTCCCTAATTGGACATCAATCTTTTATTGAATAAAACTTGGGTTTTAATCTATATAGGCTGGACAAGATCCGCAAGTCAATCTAAACCATTCCTATTAGGTGAGGGTAGCCTAGATTAAGTTCCAACTCAAGTGATTGGGTTAAATACCTGCCGTGTTGGTTAAGTAGGTTCTGTAAGTCTTGAAGATGCGCCTTCTATGACTTTTATGTATAAGTAGCATATGGGAACTCAATTAAGTGGCACACTAGTAGCATAGGTGTAGTGGGCTTCGAGTAGATCACAACCATATATTGGGTCGAAAGATTTGAGTCGAGGTTGAATCTCTAATTGAGGTCAAAAAGTACATCGATATTACGACAAGGGTTATAATTAGCCTTTTTGACCTGAAAGTAGTATCATGAAAATATAGTACAAGGGGACGTGTTTGAGTGGGATATGATATGCATAAATGAAGGTGGACTCCTCTAGGTCTTGTATATGAAATTTGTTGGAAGGTAACAGCCGGTGTCGTGCTCCGAATAGCAATGTCATGGTTGTGGACACCAAATGATCTAAATAGAAAGTGGGTGCTCATGAGGTACTAATTTATCATCCTAATAGAAACCAACTTATCCTAATCAATCGGTAATACTAGTAAATCCTAAAATTTAGAGGACTTATCCAAGTCGTTTTCAATGAATTATTTATTTCCATCATCACCATCATTTCATATGTTGATCTCAGCGATCCCAAGCCTTATAGTTTATCATTGCATTAATTTATTGCAACATTTCTTACCTTATTCCGTTCAACAAAGAACCAATATCATTTCATTTATTTCATAGTGACATTTAGCATTTATTTTATTGCTTATAAGAAAACATATAGCGTTTCATATATTTGTAATAGGTACACATAGTGTACATGGTTCGAGTGTTTCATTCAGTTCAGCAGCATTTAAACATCGACAATATTATCAATTCATTTCTAGTGAGTAATTCACATCAACAGTTCATTGTTCAAATATTAATCATCTCAACATTAACCAACATAAGCATCTCTATCAATCTGGCAACTAAACCATGGGATATAATATAGCAACACAATACTCTACTTTATTAAGCATGAAAGAGTATAAGAGAAGGGACAGTTCTACTGACTTGCATAAAGGGTCTTCATGTTTTGATCACGCAATCTCCACTAGCGAGCCACGTTCCAATACTCATTCCATTTAGCCAGTTAAGAGGAATGCATCAGTCTCAAATTTCTTGATTTCCAACACAAGTTACGGTCCAACATTCTGATCGAATCGAACAAGCCAACCAAATGCCTCGCGTGGTGTGAGGCATTACAAGTAGGCTTTAGAGACGCTCCTCTAAGATAGGATATGGAATATCATTTTGTACAAGGCTTAACCCTAACAGGAGACATGAGAATCATTAGGCTAAACCCTGCCACCCCATGCTTGAACTAGATAGAGTCCTGAAAAGAAGTTGATATAATCCACACAGGTTGACTAGAGGAATACAAAAAATTTCTTGATCATAAAAGTTGAGGTGAGTAAGAATACAACTTGGAGGAAGACAACTTGGAATTTTGAATTCAATCAATGTCAACCTAAGGAACAACAACTAAAGTTCGAGGATCCCATAGGAATAAAACAAATTGATGAAGCATGATGATCATGACTAGATATAAGCCTTGGAAGTTGCACAGAAATTTGAGGAATTTTTGCATGGAGGATACAAAAATTAGGAATATGATATATTAAAAAAATTGGATAATGAGGAATGTCGTAGGGAGATTATTATTCATTAAATGACATCAGAAAGAAATATGATGTAGGAGTAGGTAAGTCTGAGTTAGACTAGTCAATCATCTCTATATTGGTTGAGTCAAACTTTGAATGACCTGTTAGAAATTGGAACTCGAAGATTAACCAATAGGGTTAGAGGTATCGGAACTAAGTATTTATTTAACTCGTCCTCAAACCTTTCCTAGTAGAAATGAGTAAAAAGGTTAGACATGTTTGTAAGAAGTGTATAGTTTGCTTATAGTTAGAAAGGGTAGATCATTGATTATGTTGCTAGGAGATATGACTTAAGGCTGTAGGAATATAATGAATAGTTTTAGGAATTGATCAAGTTTAAGGATTGATTATGACATTTCAACTTCATTGATAAGTCATAGCCAAGGGATCTAGGACTAGAGTTAGAAAATCGTACCTCGAGAGGCAGGCTAGTGAACCCTTCGTCGATGTAAGTTAGTTAGAAACCCTAGAGGAATTGTAACTAGAACATTGTGTTGGTTTAAGGATACATAGTGGATATACATGAAGAAAGAATTATAAGGAGCCGTACTAGGTTTAGGCTGAATAAAAGAAGATGAACAAGGTTGGAATTAAAAGAAATGTCCATAAAAAGATTAAGTAGTATCAAGGAATAGGACCATGATTATCTACGCTGGCTTGAAAAGGATTTCGGAGAGAACTATATTTTGAAGTTGAGATCCAAATAAATAATGAGGAGATTATCTCGAAGAAATAGATGTTACAAAATTTATAACAAAAAAGGTTAGAAAAAATGAAATGATTATGATCTACAAATATTCTAGGAAGCCAACACCATAGCTTGTACAGAGACATATGATTAAGATTAAGACATTTAGAAAACAAGGACAAGAAATGAAATAGCATGAGATGAGAAGAAAACAAGATTTCAATATAGAAAAGTAGAGTACCCTAAAATAGATTGATAAATGGGATCTGGATTTGAGTTGTACATAGTGGATGGTAAATTTAAGAAGATGAAGATGTTTCATGGATGGAGAAAGGTTAAGAATTAACGGCTATGCTAATTATTTTAGAATCAAGGACGTTTGAAGACCTTGGCAGATTATATTATGAGCAGCTTGATATTGTAGTGGAAGTTACAATTGAGAAGGGTAGGCCAAAGAGTGTACTAACGAAAAAGAGATAAGCAGAAGACCTTCAAATACTATTAGTTAGATTCTAGATTAGGATTGGCTAGCCATATTTGAGGAATCATGTGTTATCCTAGAAACACGATAGATAGGCTAGACTATAGTATGAACTGGTGTACAATTTCTTTAATTTGTTTGACTATCAGATTATTCTAAGTGACCAAAAGTGGTAGCTTTAGACCGTATCAGTATCCTCTTATTCCTTAATCTTCTATCCTATGCTCACAATCACAACTTCGTGATCATTCTAACTATCAGATCGAGAAGGATCTTATCCCTTCCCAAATTGTGTCATAATTTCAAAATCAAATTATTGATTTTTGTACCTCTTTGTGCCTAACGTTCGTATTACCATAGGCACCGTTTCTTCCAAATTTCTTAACTAAGTGCCTACCTAGTTGTGCCTTATTCTTGTGAAAATTATTCCTTGAACTTACCAAAAATTTCCCATACCATGATCTGCAACTTCTTTGTTCACGATTCTCTTGAACTTGTATCCTTATTTACAAACCCCTCTATGCCACCTCGCTCTAGCTATGTCAAACCGAGTCAATACCTTCTAACTTGTTGAAACCCTAACCCATATAGGAGTAAAACTGAATTGATAGTAACTAATAGTATTGTGATAGTACCTAGGCTCCTTTAGATTATTGCAGTCTGTAATATCTAAATTCTCGTATTCCTTCTTAGGAAAATATTATTCTAGAAATCTTACTAGTAGAATCACGACCATAGTTCGTAGTTGTATTTATAAAGTTGTGGTTCATATAAAGTTTAGTATATCCTAACACTTGGTAGGATATGCAACTTAGATACTAGTGACATCAACGTCCCATACGAACCATGAACGACTAGTCATACTTGACTCCTTTAGAAACTAATCTTCTATCCATTTATACCATGTCTTAGTGTAATTTCAAGGACAAAATTCTCTAAGGTGGGTAGGTTATAAGCCCCCTAGATTTTAGGATTTATTTTGAAATTTTTAAATAAATTATTTTTCATAGATATTTTAATATATTTAGTTTTAATCATTAAATGTACTTTTTTATGACTTTGGTTTTTTTTTAGCAACACGAATGCCAATCTCATGAAATGTCCTTCATGAGTTTTTATCTAGACAAGTTTATCTTCATTTTCATATATCATGTCCCGCTCAAACTTGATCTCTTGCATTCTATTTATATCGCACAATTTTTCGATCAATTTAGGCCATTTGACCATCTGTCGTAAAACATGACCTAAGTTCTAATTTAATTCCGAGGATTGACAAGGATCCAACATAATCCATCCAATATATGGTTTTGGCCTATTTTAAGGCTACTACACACATGCCACCTGTGTGCCATCCAATTGAGCTCCCGTTTGCTATTATTTTATCAATGATCATAATTGATCTAAATTATAGTCACAATCACACAAAGCTCACACACTACACAAATATTTTCTAAATATTAGTTATACGTATAATATAGATATTATTAAATATCAAATGATGTTTTAGAATATTGGTTCGATTTTTCTGGATCTAAATAAAGGGGGTGTGTATGATATGTTCACCAAAACTACTATTGGTTTATTTAATTTTTGTTGTTATTAGGAGTATCAATATTATTAATGTTATTGTTGTCATTATTAAATAAAATGATATATTATTATTGGTCATTTATTTCTTTGTTAAATGAAATTATATAAATGTACATACGTCCATAAATAAATATCCTGCACAAGAAAAGATAATATTGACATTTTATTTAGAGTTTATGGAGATTTTTATATATAAAGTATATATATATATATATATATATATATATATATATATATATATAGCTTTATAAAGAAAATAAAAATAAAACAAATGGAAAAGCTTGTTGTTGAAACTCCCCCAACCCGCGAGCAAGCCCAAACCAAGCCAAGAGCTCAGTATCCCGATCGCAACTCCCTGGCAAGCAGCATGATATATCGATAATGATAAGGAGTTTCATCGAGAACCCAATAAACCTCTCGATCAAAACCCTAACCCGACAACCTCACACCATCCCGGTACCACCCCCACGACACCCCCACAGCCTGCAGACAATCGTGCACCGTCGTACGGGCCGCCGGAGGTCGACCACAGCACCAGAATCTGCCTACGACCAATAACAGCCGTGGTGGTTGCAGCAGCAACAACAGTGCAAGTGGGCAAGTTTGCAACACTTTTTTTCGACGATCGGTAGATCGGTTTTGGATCCGTTTCTTCTGGTACGCTCAAAACATAACCAACACTAACCCCTGTAAACTATTTCAGGTTGAAGTCATCTGTATTAGATAAGAAATAGAATCAAAGATCAGTAAAAATCACAGAAACTAATTTTTTGTAATCATAATTTCTGGTATTAAACCCCTAATTTGGAAGGCAAATTGTCGCCATTCCAGAGAGAATTTAGGGAATCTATTTTAATAGAGTTATAGCCTATATGAATATGATTAAAACCCTATTATTAATTTTAATTCTAGATGATTATCCAGTGAAATCAATCGTAGGAAAAATCGAGAAAAATATGTTAAAAACTGTTTTCGAAAATTAGAAATTTTCTGATACGGCGTGCTCTCCGACAAACCTTGTGTAAAACTCCTATTTTTTAAAATTATTTTTTTATTATTTTATTAGACTTCAAATTTAATTTATACAATTTATCTTTTTTATTAATTATTAAAAATGACCTTAGTCATTGTTGTGTTTTGAGCACAAGGCGACCATAAATTTTGGCACGGAAGATGTAGCAGTGCGCCTTGACTAGTGTACTAGCCATGCAGGGGGAAGCCTAGCCATGGTGATGTCCAAACTAGAAAAACCAGACAAAATAGTAAATTGACTTATTTAAAGTATTTTAATTAAATATTATTTATATATTGATTTATAGATGACCCGGTTGGCCCAAACCAGCCCGAACTGGGCCCTGATCGAACTTAAGCCCATGTAAGCATGTAGTGTGACCAAATGTGGCCATGTAGGCATATTTTATGTATATACAAATATTTTCTAATTTTTTAGAATTTTATGTGCAAATTGTAATTATTTAATTATGTGTACAATTATTGGTATTTTATTATTAAAATAATATTCCCAATATTTGTACAAATTTTTGGACCCGGATAAGGGTGTGCGGTATAAATTCACCCATTGGGACGGTTTTATTATTTTATTATTACCTAAGTTATTTTGTGGGGATTAAATTAATATGTTCATTCTATTTAAATTTATTATTATTTTAAATTAGTTTATTGTGAAAAGAATTTATATATATGTAGATATAATTAAATATATTAAATATTTGGATATGTGATATTAAAAGTGTTATTTAGATTTAAATAGATTTTGGATATATATACACATACATATATATTGATATATATACATAGAAGTTAAAAAGATTTGAAAAAGAAAAAGAAAAAAAATATAACTAAGTGGTCGGCCCCACCATGTGGGAGTCGACCACATGCACCAAATCAAATAGCACTAGCAGCATGTTGCTTATGTGCGCCCCCCCTCTTTACAAAGAAGCAAAGTAGCAGCAACCTCATAAGAGGCCGACCACACCCCTTCACCTCCTATATATATATATATATATATATATATATATATATATATATATATATATATATATATATATATATATTATATATATATATTTTTTTATATATATATATATATATATATTATATATATTTTTTTTTTATATTATATATATATATATATATATATATATATATATATATATATATATATAAAATATATATATATATATATATATATATATATATATATATGAATTAAACCCTAAAATTTCTTTCACTTCCTCCTTTCTCCTCCATCATCCTCCCTCTCCTCGGCGTGCGTGCCAGCCTTGCCGGAGCGACAGCAGTCCCGTCTCCCGGTCGTCACGACAACAACAATAGTTTTTTCACTTTAAGGTATCCCACTTCCCCGATCGATATCTCTCTCATCTTAACTCCGTTTTTAGATCCGTAAATTCGTGTAGAAAACCTACATGACCCTCTTCGAGATCCCCCAGGTGAATTTTGATATGGCCATCCAACTTGCTCGAAAAATCGAGACGAAATTGAACAAAAATCTGTTTTCTGTAATATTAAAAATTATTTTAAAACACCAACTTGTCGGCCACTTTTCTCGCTGTCCATTAAACTTTCGTAAAAACTAATTAAAGACAGTCAAAGACAACATAATCAAGATTGTAACGCACCTTCTGGATTCACTTTTCATCTAGTATGTAGAAAGTTACACGTTGTTAAAGTTTTACGAAAAATTGTAAATTCTGTTTTCGAATAAAACACCTGATACGACGTGTGCCCCGACAAACCGGGCGACGTGGTCGCACACTATATGCATCGAAAGGCGCGTATGGATGTTGTCGATGTGTGGGAACTGACGGAACCCGATTTCGTTGCATGTGCGCGACGAAATCAATGCGTATCCGTCGAGATACCCCCGTATCGACCCTTTGCAAATTAAGTCACAACTTTGTGCACGCTTATCATATTGCGATGAAACTTATGCCGTTGGACTCGAAATAATTTTCTGGTCCTGTGAGCCAAGTTTGGTCTGGTTCTGAGACCGTTGATCGGGACGCTATTTTGGTGGGCCCACAATCCCACTCAACGGACGATTTTGTGCACAGCCCACCGGAATCCAAAATTGGACATATCGTAGGGTTTATCTCATCAAAAAAATTTGTAGACATATAGTTTGACGACTTTAGAGACCGTAGGTTCTGGTGCGTATTTCGGTGCAAAGCGGGTCCAACGGCGAACATCGTTTTGACCCGAAATTATGAAATTACCCCTATTCTATAATTTAACTTTTGGACAGGCATTTCCTAGGCATATCTTATGTTCCAAACTCGTTCGTGATGTCTGTTGCAGCATCCGGAGTCATCTGCGGGATTTGACTTTTCTTGCTTTGTTTATCTGCCGGTTCGAGCTACTGGATTATTCTCTTTTGCACATAACCTCAGGCAAGATACCTTGTCATTATACTGTTTATTTTTAGTTTGTATTTTATTACATATCACTGTTCATTTATTTCCAGTTCTTGATTTACTACCTGCTCAGTGATATTAGATTTACTTTGTTATTTATTCCTTGATTGCATATGGACCTAGAGTTAAGGGACTACCGTGGTAGTGTATTGCATATACCTTGACACAGTTGTACCACGAGGATGTGTGAGATGAGTATCATGTAGAGGTTCTTGCGTGTGCGCTGATCCTCCATGTGCATGCGTTAGGACTAACTGTTAATAGAGGCAAGTTAGGAGACTTAGCAGTTAGTAGAGAAATATGGTCGTGGATGCGACTTGGTAGGGACATTTGGGTGGGAAGGACAATACCTGATGTATGGACTTCGATTGCACTTCCCTTATAACCCGAAAGCTCCACTGGAGATACGGGTATGAGCCTCTCAGGTTGGCCACTGTCGTTTTTGAACGTCATGCTCTTAGGTCACTGGTGCCCAAGTGGGGACTATACCAGATCCCATTTACAGCCAGGGCTCATGCGACGAAAGGTTTGTTCTCACTGTATGTTCACTTTAGTTTGGTTAGGTTACCAATTTATGTCTTGTCACTTTCTTCGATTGTGGCATGTTTTATATTCAGTATTTATATGGCATGTTTATTGTATCTTGTTACGTCCCTCTGAGGACCTGGTTATCTCTCCAGGTGTGAGCTTCTGTGATAGTTGCAGGTGTTCTAGTCGAGGCCATGATCTTTTCCATCCTTTCGAAGATGATTGCACTTGGTTCGTCTTATTATTTCATCTATTCCTTCTTGTAAATTTTATTTGAGATAGTTGGTAGTAGACTTTGTCTCCGTCCAACGTATTGTACAAAGACTTATTACAGTTGATTATATGATATCTTTTATTCTTCATTTGTGGATGAGATTAGATTACTCTTGGGTTACTGTATTTTATAGCTTATGTATTCATACGAGTTTTCCATATATTGGAGTATACTTCGTATGTATGCAGCTGGCATGGATACGTACCTAGTCCTAAGTATTTTGGGACAAGGGTGTTGCATGTTTTTGTGGTGGCCCATGCAGGTCGAGTTTGTCACTTCGGTTACGTTACTGTATCGATATGAACCTGCAACATAGGATTAGAATTATAGAAATCTCATCCATACAGCTTGACCTCTTTCCTTGGCTTCAAATTTCGAACTCTCGTTCGACTTTCTTGAATTGTAACTTGCTTGATTCCTTTCTACCGTTGATTCTTATTTTCGTACTTAGTGTCAACTAGGAAGATGACTACACTAGTATATACTCATAGGTCAAACACATGGCTAGAATGATTATATTGGCAATTGGAATACATTCAAGACTCTAATTGAGTTAAAAATGTTTTTTTTTCGTGTGATTTAATGATTAGTAATTGGTAAAATAGAATATTACCACGAAAAGTTTTAACCTTGAGATTTCTAAATAGTAAAAACCAGAGGATTTATAGGATTTCATACTTGGTTTAAGAAATTGATTGATTTTCAAAGATTTGATATTTATGATTTATTGGATATTAGTTATACATCCTTGCACAAGTATAAAATTGATTTGCTTTTCAAGTTGTGATATTTATGAGTTTGGGTGATAGATATACATCTTTGAACAAATATAAAATTTATTTGATTTTCGAGTTTTTGATGTTTATGATTTATTGGATTATGGTTATACACCGTTGAACGGTTATAAATTTGGGTTGAAAATGATCTTAGCTTTTAAAAATGGCCGTAAGAATTATTTAAATTGAGTTGTACAACTTGTGATTTTTGTGTTTAGTAAATTTTGAATTTTAAGTGGAAGTAATGACGGTAAATTTTGGTTTAAAATATTTGAAAGTTATGAAAACGATTTTTGAGAGATTTTTATTTCAAATGGTGTCCTATGATTGAGGATTTACAAATCTATTTAGATTTTTGGTAAAAAAAAAAAGATTTTGACTGATAAGATTATTTGAAAATTTAGTTTAATGAGGGATTGCTAATATTAAAATTTTTAGGAGAATTTCGAAGGATGTGATGGAAAGTTATTTTGATTGATTAAAGGAAGTTACCATTTAAAAGTTGTGATTTTGTTGGAATAACTTAGCATGAATAGAAGTTAAAATTGATGAGAGCATTGAGCTAAAAAAATTTTGAGATTGCTTTTAATATGCTAAGAGTTTTATTATGAGTTATTGAAAAATTTTAGAGTGTTAAATTTTTGATTGATTGTGTAATTTTATGGATTCGTAAATTATGAACTCTTGAGTTAAATAGTTGAACTTAAACGTTAATTTTGGAAAAGGTTAGTAGTAACGTGATAAAATTTTGCTTTGAGATGTATGAGAGTGATTTAAAATTTTTTTATGATGAATTTGAACGGCTTGGAGTGAATATAAATTTTGGTGGTTTATTTTTGAAAGTTTAATTTTGAAACTTTTGGAGGAAACTTGAGCTAAATTTTAATGGTAGGCCCCAAGATAACCCTACTGAGTATTCCACACTAATTATCATGTCACCCATGACCATGATAGTAGTATATAGACAAGTGTTGTTAGTCATCTACCTAGTTATGTGACTGTATTTTCACCTTGGCTTACTCGACCTTCCTTCAATTATAGATCTTTTAATTGCGACCTTCTAACCCACTTGCAATTTGAATAATGATTTAATGGTTCCTTAACTGTATTCATCTAGGAGACTATCTTCTCTCCCGAATTGTGTTCCTAATTTTTTTATGGATTCTTTAATTAATTTTATTTAATGCTTTAACATGATCTTCTTTATTTTGTGCATTAATTATCACCTCGTGAACTCCCACTTTCTATTTTTGATCTTTTGGCGTCCCCTACCGTGACTTGTATATTTGGAGTACAACACTAGACTTTTCCTTCCAACAAATTTCATATGTAAAACCTGGACAAGTCCACCTTCATGTAGATATATCGTGTCCCACTAAAACACGTCTCCTTGTACACTATTTTATGATAGGACCTTCTGGTCAAAATGGCCAAACTATAACCTCTACCATGACACTAGAATACTTTCTGACTTCAATTAAGAGATCCAACCTTGACTCAATCCCTTAACCCGATAGGTGAATTTTGTTCTACTTAGTTCCTTAAATGCTTAAATTTGTGCTTTATCTTGATTGCTTAACCCATTGTCTCATCCCATTACTAGTTTAACTCTTGCAAGTTTGGTAGAATACCTCACGGCCCAACAAAGCCTTTGTCCTTGTGACCCATGTGGATAAGTTTGCTTAGACTATAAGTTCAGAGGACCCTGACTTAGCTAGTCAACCAAGACAACTGTATAGGCCCAAACTTCGGGCGAGCCTTGATTTTAAAAGATCTTGGACTATTTAAAATTCCTTCATCAGTACCTCCCTTTCTCATATTCTGACTATCTCATGCTGCTAATGTAGCTTCAGTTTTGCAAGCTTATTTCGTTATCAAGCTTGATCATGACATATTTTATTGGGTGCACCCACTAACATATTGTCTAATCAGAACCGGTGCATGATGGTCTGATCAACATATTGTACTTTGGTTCGCTTATCATATCTTATTCTATGCGGATGGAGACATAGTTAAACCTGACTTAGGGTCTCTTCCGCGACAGCCTTGGCAATTCTCTTTTGAATTATTTTTGCCGCTTATGAACCCCGCAATTCGTGCTCAATATATAACACCATCTTTAAAACCTTGTTGTTCTTGTCTTTTTACTTATTTTGGAAAGACAAGGCACTGTACTTGCTAAGATAGACACAAGGTATCACCTTTAGTTGCCCTATTAGTTATATATACACGAAATATAGATAGCCACCAACCGACTCATGTGGCTGT
The DNA here is from genome assembly GCA_029216955.1 of Iris pallida. Taxonomy (NCBI): domain Eukaryota; kingdom Viridiplantae; phylum Streptophyta; class Magnoliopsida; order Asparagales; family Iridaceae; genus Iris; species Iris pallida. Next base: position 19,132 of record JANAVB010039969.1, on the reverse strand, counting down.
ACCCTCACCTTTAACTACTCCTCAACTCTAAAATTGTTATCGTGCCCTTCCCATTTATTCTTGAGCACACGATAATGATTCTAATCGTTCACTTAAATCCAACTATTAATTAAGACGATTAGTATCCAGTTTTCTCGAGGAACCACATCTCTCCAAAAGTTTAAACTATTCTCTTTGGCCTACTCAATTACTTATTGTTCTCTAAAATTGGATATTCAAAATTTTGTTACCTTCACTAGTGATCCTTATTCAATTCCATAACCATGATATATTTTTGTATATATCGACTCCACAATTTTCTATTGCACGGTGGTGTTGAACGACGTTTTATCGCATCCTCAAAATTTTAATTGCATTTTGGTATTGACGAACTCTTCCTATCCCTCATCCCTATCTACCTTATTAATCCTAAATTTTGATGACGAAATTCTTGTAAGTTGGGTAGGATGTAAAACCCCTATTTTTTTAAAATTATTTTTTTATTATTTTATTAGACTTCAAATTTAATTTATACAATTTATGGTTTTTATTAATTATTAAAAATGACCTTAGCCATTGTTGTGTTTTGAGCACAAGGCGACCATAAATTTTGGCACGGAAGATGTAGCAGTGCGCCTTGACTAGTGTACTAGCCATGCAGGGGAAAGCCTAGCCATGGTGATGTCCAAACTAGAAAAACCAGACCAAATAGTAAATTGGCTTATTTAAAGTATTTTAATTAAATATTATTTTATATATTGATTTTTAGATGACCCGGTTGGCCCAAACCAGCCCGAACAAGGCCCTGACCGAACCCAAGCCCATGTAAGCATGTAGTGTGACCAAATGTGGCCATATAGGCATATTTTATATATATACAAATATTTTCTAAATTTTTAGAATTTTATGTGCAAATTGTAATTATTTAATTATGTGTACAATTATTGGTATTTTATTATTAAAATAATATTCCTAATATTTGTACAAATTTTTGGACCCGGATAAGGGTGTGCGGTTTAAATTCACCCATTGGGACGGTTTTATTATTTTATTATTACCTAAGTTATTTTGTGGGGATTAAATTAATATGCTCATTCTATTTAAATTTATTATTATTTTAAATTGGTTTATTGTGAAAGGAATTTATATATATGTAGATATAATTAAATATATTAAATATTTGGATATGTGATATTAAAAGTGTTATTAGATTTAAATAGATTTTGGATATATATACACATACATATATATATTGATATATATATATATATAGAAGTTAAAAAGATTTGAAAAAGAAAAAGAAAAAAAATATAACTAAGTGGTCGGCCCCACCATGTGGGAGCCGACCACATGCACCAAAGCAAATAGCACCAGCAGCATGTTGCTTATGTGTGCCCCCCTCTTTACAAAGAAGCAAAGTAGCAGCAACCTCATAAGAGGCCGACCACCCCCTTCACCTCCTAATATATATATATATATATATATATATATATATATATATATATATATATATATATATATATATATATATATATATATATATATATATGAATTAAACCCTAAAATTTCTTCCACTTCCTCCTCTCTCCTCCATCATCCTCCCTCTCCACGGCGTACGTGCCAGCCTTGCCGGAGCGATAGCAGTCCCGTCTCCCTGTCGTCACGATGACAACAACAACAGTTTTTCCACTTTAAGGTATCCCACTTCCCCGATCGATATCTCTCTCATCTTAACTTCGTTTTTAGATCCGTAAATTCGTGTAGAAAACCTACATGACCCTCTTCGAGATCCCCCAGGTAGATTTCGACATGGCCATCCAACTTGCTCGAAAAATCGAGACGAAATTGAACAAAAATCTGTTTTCTGTAATATTAAAAATTGTTTTAAAACACCAACTTGTCGGCCACTTTTCTCGCTGTCCATTAGACTTTCGTAAAAACTAATTAAAGACAGTCAAAGACAACATAATAGAGATTGTAACGCACCTTCTGGATTCACTTTTTATCTAGTATATAGAAAGTTACACGTTGTTAAAGTTTCACGAAAAATTGTAAATTCTGTTTTCGAAAATTAGAAAAACACACGATACGGCGTGTGCCCCGACAAATCGGGCGACGTGATCGTGCAATATATGCATCAAAAGATGCGTATGGATGTTGTCGATGTGTGGGAACTGACGGAACCCGATTTCGTTGCATGTGCGCGACGAAATCAATGCGTATCCGTCGAGATACCCTCGTATCGACCCTTTGCAAATTAAGTCACAACTTTGTGCACGCTCATCATATCGCGATGAAACTTGCGCCATTGGACTCGAAATATTTCTCTGGTCCTGTGAGCCAAGTTTGGTCCGATTTTGAGACCATTGATCGGGACGCTATTTTGGCGGGCCCACAATCCCACTCAACGGGCAATTTTGTGCATAGCCCACCGGAATCCAAAATTGGACATACCGTTGGGTTCGTCTCATCAAAACAAATTTGTACACATATAGTTTGACGACTTTAGAGACTGTAGGTTCTGGCGCACATTTCGGTGCAAAGCGGGTTCAACGGCGGACATCGTTTTGACCCAAAATTATGAAATTGTCCCTGTTCTAGAATTTAACTTTTGGACAGGCGTTTCCTAGGCATATCTTATGTTCCAAACTCGTTCGTGATATTTGTTCCAGCATCCGGAGTCATCTGCGGGATTTGATTTTTTTTTGCTTTGTTTATCTGCCGGTTCGAGCTATTGGATTATTCTCTTTTGCACATAACCTCAGGCAAGATACCTTGCCATTATACTATTTATTTTTAGTTTGCATTTTACTACATATTACTGGTCATTTATTTCCAGTTCTTGATTTACTGCCTACTCAGTGATATTATATGTACTTTGTTATTTATCCCTTGATTGCATATGGACCTAGAGTTAAGGGACTACCGTGGTAGTGTATTACATATACCTTGACACAGTTGTAACACGAAGATGTGTGAGATGAGTATCATGTAGAGGTTCTTGCGTGTGGGCTGATCCCCCATGTGCATGCGTTAGGACTAACTGCTAATAGAGGCAAGTTAGGAGACTTAGCAGTTAGTAGAGAAATATGGTCGTAGATGCGACTTGGTAGGGACATTTGGGTGGAAAGGACAATACCTGACGTATGGGCTTCGATTGCACTTCCCTTATAACCCGGAAGCTCCGCTGGAGATACGGGTATGGGCCTCTCAGGTTGGCCACTGTCGTTTCTGAACGTCATGTTCTTAGGTCACTGGTGCCCAAGTGGGGACTATACCAGATCCCATTTACAGCCAGGGCTCATGCGACAAAAGGTTTATTCTCACTGCATGTTCACTTTAGTTTGGTTAGGTTACCTATTTATGTATTGTCACTTTCTTTGATTGTGACATGTTTTATATTCACTATTTATATAGCATGTTTATTGTATCTTGTTACGTCCCTCTGAGGACTTGGTTATCTCTCCAGGTGTGTGCTTCTGTGATATTTGCAGGTGTTCTAGTCGAGGCCATGATCTTCTCTATCCTTTCGAAGATGATTGCACTTGGTTCGTCTTGTTATTTCATCTATTCCTTCTTGTACATTTTATTTGAGATAGTTGGTAGTGGACTTTGTCTCCGCCCAACATATTATACAAAGACTTATTACAGTTCATTATATGATATCTTTTATTCTTCATTTGTGGATGAGATTAGATTACTCTTGGGTTACTGCATTTTACAGCTTATATATTCATACGAGTTTTCCATATATTGGAGTATACTTCGTATGTATGCAGCTGGCATGGATACATACCTAGTCCTAAGTATTTTGGGATGGGGGTGTTACACCTTGTGACGTAGTCACAATACATGAGCATGAAAGATGCGTATGGATGTTGTCGACAAGTGAGATTCGACGAAACTCGATTTCGTTGTGCGTGTGCAACAAAATTAAAGCATATCTGTCGAGATACCCCGTATCGGCCCCTTTGCAAACTAGTCCATAACTTTGTGCACATTTGTCATCTTGAGACAAAACTTGCGCCACCAGGACCGTGTCATTTCTCTGGTCCTGTATGCCAAGTTTGGTCCGATTCTGAGAAGGTCGACCGGAATACTATTTTGGCGGGCCCGCGATCTGATCCAACGGACGATTTTGTGCACGGTCCACCGAAATCCAACTTTGGATATACTTTTAGGTTTGTATCATCAAATCAGACCTGTATACATATAGTTTGATGACTTTAGAGAACGTAGATACTGGCACACTTTTCGATATAAAGCAGGTCCAACGACGGACATTATTTTTGACCAAAAATTACTGTTTTGCTCCTATATCCAAAATTGGACTTATGGGTAGGCTATTTTAGCTAATTTGACTATTTTGAACACGTTGGTAATATCTGTTTCAGCCTCCGGAGACTATTGTGAGAGTTTGACTTTTGTGGCTTGTCGATTGACTAGATAGTGTTGGTTCTACGTGCTACCAGCAGACAAGTATAGCTTGCCGAACTTATACAATATTTACATGTTTCCTATCCTATTGTAATTCTTTCCATGTGGTTGCATGTTCTCATAGTGTACTTGGTTTATTATCTAGTGCTTCACTTATTTTATAGAGTTACGTGCACGTATATAATATTATTTATTTCCTTTGCTTGTTTATTGGTCTTCTTCGTGTTCACCGTGTCTTGTGATAGAGTTGTCATTTCTATGCCATGTTTCCTTGACTTGACTTGATATTGATTGATTGACTTGACTTGTGATATTCTATGGATTGGGAGTATCTTTCATTGTACTATAGTTTATAGAATTTTACTTGACCTTGCTTGTATTCCTTTAGGAGAGGAGATTGACACTAGGATTAGCTATTCTCGATTGGCAGTATCTTGCATTGTACTAAAATTGAGACATACTATAGATTGGGAGTATCTTGCATTGTACTACAGTCTATAGGAGTTATTCGATTGATTGTTAGCCAAGTCTAGTATTATTTTTCCATATGACATATCGTTTCTTAAATGTTCTTCTTGCACTGTTCTTATCTTTCATACGTGTCACGACCCGCACCCACTATTAGGGTACGAGAACGTAACAATGCCCAGCCTACGCCGCAGTGTCGACGGTAGAACGATGTCCTTGGTCACAACATCTAACAATATAATGCTAAGCAGTTTATACTCCCCGAATGGGGGTGACATAGCAGATACAGTCTCAATCACATCTAAGATAGAGCATGATAAGGATAGATAAAACATGAAATCCAAAAAGAGACAGTAGAGAGAAATCTAAGTGTCTAAGATACAAAACCCAGAAATACATCTCAAAACTCAAAATACAGTAATCCTTAAAGTAAATACAACTCCAGACAATGGAAATAACTATCTAAACAACCTCTAAAGTGTCTCCTCTATGCTAGCAGGCAACCTCCAGTCTATCTGTAAAATTTATCAATAGGTCCAGTCAGGACATGAGCGAGTATAGTACATCTTAACAGATCATAGCAGGTTAGAAAATATAATCATGCAGTAAAGTAAGATACAGGTACTGAAAGAAATACAGTATGTAAACAGAGACAGAGAGCTGTAATAGAAATATCTACTATACATAGAGAACTAACAGTGGCTAGTGAGTCAGAGTATAATATAGACATGTAAATGGCATAGGAGATATAAGACACTATGGAAGAGATTCTGATAAGATACTACTTGGATATTATTCACATGTCCAATTCTACTCCCCCGTACCCCCAATCAATACACAAGGATCCAGCCAGGTTATGTTATGATTCCTTGCAATGGCCCCGCAGGGTGATACATGGATGCCCATAAATAGGTGATTCTGGGGGTTACCCAACAGTGAGTGATTCAAGGAGACTCTGTGATCATGAGGGCACATGTCACAAGTGATCAATGAACCAAGAAGCATAGTGATACACAATGTAAGTGAAACGCACAGAACATGTAATATCCGATGCTCCTAAAGGATAACATCTCAAGAAAGGATCCATATAGTACCAATCCGTGTGACAAAGTAATTTAAAGCAGGAAAATAATTCTAAGCAGGATATGACATGATCAGAGAATGTACTCGCCTGATATCTGAATGTCCAAGGTAAAGATACTGTCCGAGGAGAGGTGTCTGGCTCCTAATTAGAACAGCACAAGTCACAACATGTCCAGAAGGGTAATATAAAGTACTACAATGCATTCTACATGAATCTAGGTCAAACTAGGCCAAAGTCAACCCTTGGTTAACTCTGGTCAACTACACTAGTCAAACTAGGTCAAGCTCGGTCATGTCCTAATCCAGCAAGTCTTACTAGGCCTAACCAAGACTATCCTAGCAAGCACACATCAATACAAGGCTATACAAGCCAACATACACCCAACTCTATATAGCATACAATTATTCAATACTCAAATAGGCAAGAATTCACATTATATATACACTAGGTAATCTATTACTTTAAGCTATGCATGTCTACATATATATACACATGCATATATTGGTATTCAACATTAGGTCTATAATCATGGCATTTCAATGGCTATATAAACTTATATATTACAATACAATATGCTACCATATATATAATGTACATACATAGCTAAGTTAACTATATTCATAAATACTTATTAAGAGGCTATGTGTGTGTATTTGAACATAGCAGTGAGGGTTAAATGGGCATACATAGTGTATACATATCAAAGAGTGTCAAAGTGTAAGTGAACAAAGTGTCAAGTGTGATAGTGTCAACATAGTGTAAGGGATACATGAGGTAATATAGGATTTGTGTTAACATAGAATATTACATCTCATTAACTTGTATATTGTATACATTATATCTATTATTACATTACATTCATGCTTGTATTCATTCATCATTCATTTATTCTCTTGTACTACTATATGTACCATACATTACATACTATAGAACCTACATATTCATTACAAGCCATACTTATACATGCTTACATTAGATAGGATACTTACACCTCATACATCATTTATTTAACCATTTACTCATGCTTGCATTCTCTATTTAGTTACATAATTTATATACATTAACATGGGTTAAAATCAAATAGAACATTATATTACACACAAGGGTGCACAAAATGCATATGCCGAATAGTAACTCCTACTAATAATCAATACTGCACCAACTATGAATTAAAATCTAGGATTAAAGTATGTTATAGATCTATGTGTTAGCTTTCCGAAACATCAAACGGATCGCGTTTTCGTTTCCGGAAACTCCCGGAATCGCGAAAACATCGAGAACGCATTTGTCTTTCGTACAGCTGACACTCAAATAATTCTCCAGAAAGTTACAGAAAGAATTAAACCAATTAATACATGCTTTTGGAAAACTAACTTCAATATGCTTCTTTTAAAAAAAATTAGAGATTAAATCGAGCTTTGAGCTAGAAGTTATGACATTTCTAAGTTAGGGCTGAAATTAAAACGTGGATAAAATCATGACGGATTTGGGTAGTTTGAGAAAAAAAAACACAAGTATATAACATAATATATCAAGAACTCACTCTCTACACTAATATATGTATATATGAGACACTATAGAACACATCTCCAATACAAAAATATGAGATTAAATATGTAATAATTCATTCATACATAACAACAACACAGTGTGTCCAAATTTGGGGTTTTCCCACATGGACACAACCACAACACAAAGGACACTCCTATGACCTCCAAATGGACACGAAATAGACACAAATGGAGATACAACCATGGGGGTCATTCCTATGGGTTCAAAATAGACCTATATGCGTGAGGAAATGAAAAGGAGAAGGAATTTATACCTTCCGATAGATCGAATCGAAGAAAAGCCTTCCCGGAGCGACACCGACACGTAGAGATTCCAAGAGGACACGAACGAGCTCCGAATCCTCCCAAACTTGGATAGCTTCCTCCTTGGCTAGAATGGAGAAGGAAAGAAGAAGATTTGGAGAGAGTGTGGATGAGAATAATAAAATGAACTTGAGCCTATCCTCTCCCAAAGTGGCTGGCCATATGGGGCTATTTGTCCTATTATGGTAAGGTCTAAAATGCCCCCACTAACCTATTCTATCGAGTATTAGGAAAGGGCTAATTGGTTGGGGCTAAATTAGTCATTCTAAAGTCTCTAATCACACTAACCTTATCCATAATAATTAGTCTAACCTCTAACTAAAATATTTCTATCATTTGGACTAAAATTAATATCATGTGGGCCATGTCTAACTAGTGTGTGGGTCCCACTAGAGTCAAACTACCCCCGGGTTCCCGTCTCAAGTCGGATTGAGTTGAAATTTGAACCCGACTCAAATAATCCCAAAACAATATCATAAATAATAAAATAATATCAAAATAATTCAAAGAGGTCAAATGCAAAAATATCCTTAGGCCAAAAATGATATTATTAAAATATAATCACATGGCTAGGCTCTAGGTCAAACAGTCTCTACGGTTTCACTAGCAAAATGTCAAAATCACAAGTCATTGATTTAAATCATTTTAAAATAATTTAAAATCACCAAAATTATATCATGAATTAAATATCATTATTAAAATAATTATAAACATGAAATTTTAAAATTATCCTCATTTGGAAAACTGGGTGCTACAACTTTACCCACCTTAGAAAAATTTCGTCCTCGAAATTTAAGATCGATAGTACTCCTTCTAGAGCCTCTAACCTACCCAATATCTAAGGTAACACTTTCTAACATTGGAATAATAAACGGACATCTAAATAGTGTCAATCTAGGAATACCTCCAATACTGCTCTGCTGTACGGCGGTAATGGAACTTCAATAAAATATGGACTGGAACCTATATCCAAGGGACTGGACCTATTTTAAAGTGGTCTTAACTAAGAATGAAAAGGAACTGATCATAGGCTATAGGTATGCTCAAACTATTATCTTCCTATTAACCACCTATTAATACATTCTATTACCATAGGAACGATGCATTACTAAGACATATAGGCCCCTATCTCTCATAACACATTTATACTCACCAAAAGACTAGTACATCCTATCAAGGCTAATACTAATCTCTCATAAATCTCATAAGCTACATGTTTATAGACACACATCCCCACATCAAGGACTAACCTGTATATATCTACAACTGATACTAATGAGGTGACGTTCCTATTTCCCAACAATCAAGGTCTTAAGAAAATTTATCTAAATCATGCAATTTGAAGGAATAGTATACAAGGTCAGGGCATACCGTAGCAGTTGGAAGTCTCACCTAGGTACACTAATCACTCTAGGTCAAACAGTACTATGGTATCAACACACAAACAATCTAGGGTATCCTAATTGGGAAGGTAAGGGAACAACAATCATCAAGGTTGTAGGGCTGTCTACCATCCTATATAAAAATTGGTCATTAACAAGCAACTAAGAAATTATTAAAAGGTTACTATTCGATAAAATGGCAAAAATTGAAAATTTAGGCACAACAAATCATAAATAGATTTTTGTCCTGACACGATCTAAGTTGATCAATTTTGGGATAAACGAAATTTGGACAAGAAGGGAAATCAATGAAATAAAAGTATGAGCACGAGCATCCAATGATGGAGATTCAGGTCATGATTAAATTTAATTCAACTGAGCACGAATACGAGGTTCATAGGCGATGAAAAGATTTCAAGAAGAATTGTCAAGGCTGTCGTGAATGAGACTCTAGGGTCAAGTTTAACTATGTCTCCATTCTCGTAGATTGATATTGAAAAAGTGAACCAAAGTGCAATAGATTGATCAGACTATCATGTACCGGTTCTGATTAGACAATATGTTAGTGGGTGGCCACCCAATAAAATATGTCATGACCAAGCTCGAAAATAGATAAGCTTGTAAAACTAAGGCTAATTTAGCAGCACAAGATATAAGGGTCGTAATAATGAAAGGAATTACATAGTCCAAGTTTCTTAACCAACGGGTCAAGTAATCAGATAAGGTACAAGGTTAAGCATCTAAGGAAACAAGCAGAACACCATCACATGTCGGGTCGAAAGAATTGAGTCAAGGCTGGATTTCTAATTGAAATAAGAAGAAATTTAGTATAATGGTAGAGGTTATAGTTTAGCCAGTTGACCAAAATCATATCAAGAAAATAGAGTACAAGAAAACGGATTTTAGTGGGACATAATATACCTATACGAAGGTGAGCTCGTCTAGGTCTTCATATAAGATTTGTTGGAGGGTAACAGCTAGTATTGCATTTCGAATATCAAAGTCACGATAAGGAACGTCAAGGATCTCAATTAGAAAGTGGGAGTTCAAGAGGTGGTAATTAATGCACAAAATAATGAAGATCGAGTTAGTCATCTGCTTCTGATACTCTTAAGTTCATCTGGTCATAACTTGCCAATCATATCTTTACCTCACCAGTCTCCATATAAAAATTTAGCCTTTACTTAAACCCTTACCATGACTACCGTAGGCAATTCCCAATTTCCAAACATCACTCTTGAAGCACAGCCCTCACATTTAGGAATCAACATTATCCATTTATTTAAATTTTCAAGTTCTTTCACCTTGTCTTAAATTTGACCCAAAACCTCTAAATTTCGTTTACGAATTCCTTGAACTTATTCAAATTGTTCTCCTCGTATTATTTAATTTAAATCTCTAGGCCTTACAAAACTTATCTTTATCATAAAATCAACTTTCGTATTTTCTTTGACATACACCCTTGAATATTATTCTCCAAAAAATATTTTACAACAATCTCTAAACTTCCATAACCTTGTGCTCTCTCTATCCCTAGTCATTTCCTTGCAACATCTTGTTTAATATCCATATTAAACACAATTAACTTCTCTTTTCCATTACTAACCTTCTACATAGCCTCAGAGTAAAAGTTTTCCCCAGAATCAATAACCAAGATTTTCTAAGTTCTCAAAACTAGGTTGAACTCTGATATCCTTATTAGTTTTGAATACACCTATAAACTATCTCATAACCCCAAAATTTCTCTAAATGTAATTGTTTCCAGATTGGCATTATACATCTCCTTATTCTATTCGAGACCTTTACCACATTTCTATCTTAAGTTTCCATATGGAAACTCCACATTTGATTTCCTTTAGATCATCATAAAATAACCAGTTACGTCTTCTCTGAGCTACATAATTTACGTCACTTCCTTAGCCTTCCCCAAGCAAAGATAAAAAGATTCAAGGGTTTCAAAGTACATCTGGTAGGGACGACAAGATATGGGTAATTAATGTAATGAGACAGAGTTTAAGATAAGAGGTAAATAATAATACAAGGAAATAATAGCGAGAAAGAATAATGAAGATATGTTCCTTCTCATCGGTTCAAACGAGAGGAACCCATCAAGCTTAAATTCAATAGCAAGGAATGAGGGTGAATCCAAACAAGAGGAAAAGGAATTCCAATTGAAGTTCAAAATGAGTTTCTCAGGGGTCGTCCCAGAAATCTCTTAAAGAATCCTAAGTGTGATTGAGTACCTTAGATTTAAAAATATTAATCTAAATACAAAATTAAATCAACAACTACAAAATTTTATCAAAATCATCAACTAATACCAGGATTCAAAGTTCTACAATGAATCCACAAAATTAAATTCAAATCAAGAAAAAGGTGAATCAAACAAGGAAAAGGAGTTTAAATCAGAATTTAAAATGAGATTCTCAAGGGTCATCCCAAAAATCTCTCAAGGAATCCTAATAGTGATTGAGTACCCTCTCAACCTAACATCTTAATTATATATCCTATAGCAGGCTCGTAGTAGTACAACTAAGTCGTTGCGCTACTACGAAATCGTACTAATGCGAATCTCGACCTGCATGGGCCACCACTAAAAATGTGTCACGACCCGCACCCACTGTTAGGGTACGAGAATATAACAACACCCAGTCTACACCGCAGTGTCGGCGGTAGTAGAACGCTGTCCTAGGTCACAACATCTAACAATATAATGCTAAGCAGTTTATACTCCCCGAATGGGGGTGACATAGCAGATACAGTCTCAATCACATCTAAGGTAGAGCATGATAATGATAGATAAAACATGAAATCCAAAAAGATACAGAAGAGAGAAATCTAAGTGTCTAAGATACAAAACCCAGAAATACATCTCAAACTCAAAATACAGTAATCCTTAAAGTAAATACAACTCCAGACAATGGAAATAACTATCTAAACAACCTCTAAAGTGTCTTCTCTATGTTAGCAGGCAACCTCCAGGCTATCTGTAAAATTTATCAATAGGTCCAGTCAGGACATGAGCGAGTACAGTACATCTCAACAGATCATAGCAGGTTAGAAAATATAATCATGCAGTAAAGTAAGATACAGGTACTGAAAGAAATGCAGTATGTAAACAGAGAGAGAGCTATAATAGAAATATCTACTATACATAGAGAACTAACAGTGGCTAGTGAGTCAGAGTACAATATAGACATGTAAATGACATAGGAGATTCTGATAAGACACTATAGAAGAGATTCTGATAAGATACTACTTGGGTATTATTCACATGTCCAATTCTACCCCCGTACCCCCAATCAATACACAAGGATCCAGCCAGGTTATGTTATGATTCCATGCAATGGCCCCGCAGGGTGATACATGGATGCCCATAAATGGGTGATTCTGGGTGTTACCCAATAATGAGTGATTCAAGGAGACTCTGTGATCATGAGGGTACATGTCACAAGTGATCAATGAACCAAGAAGCATAGTGATACACAATGAAGTGAAACGTACAGAACATGTAATATCCGATGCTCCTAAAGGAACATCTCAAAAAAGGATCCATATAGTACCAATCCGTGTGACCAACGTGACAGTATCAAGTAAAGTAATTTAAAGGAAGAAAATAATTCTAAGCAGGATATGACATGATCAGAGAATGTACTCGCCTGATATCTAAATGTCTAAGGTAAAGATACTGTCCGAGGAGAGGTGTCTGGATCCTAATTAGAACAACACAAGTCACAACATGTCCAGAAGGGTAATATAAAGCACTACAATGCATTCTAAATGAATCTAGGTCAAACTAGGCCAAAGTCAACCCTTGGTCAACTCTGGTCAACTGCACTAGTCAAACTAGGTCAAGCTAGGTCATGTCCTAACCCAGCAAGTCTTACTAGGCCTAACCAAGACTATCCTAGCAAGCACACATCAATACAAGGCTATACAAGTGTAAAACCTCTAAATTTCTACTATTAAATTTTTTATAAAATTTGGTACCGATTTAAAAAATTTTGTATTGTACGTCACGTAATCGTATTTTACGTCGCGCACGAACTTTTATTTTGCTCGACGAGTGCGAATATGTGCGAGCGTACATATTTTAGAAAAACAATTATTTTTTTATTTTCTTACACTTTCAAAATATTATATAGAATTAGTATTCTTGCCATAAAAAGTCTATTGTTTTTAGCAGTTTAATAATAAAATTCTTCATGCAAAAATATTGTTTCATAAATATTTATTTATTTTAAATAATAATATATTTTTGAAATTATTTAATATTAATATTTTATTATTCAAAAGATTTATTATTAAAAAGATTTATTATTTTCGAAATTTATTTATTATAGTATTTTTTGGAAAATATTTTTGAAATATTGTGACAGTTTAAATTTCGATTTGATTCCATGGATACATCTAAATAGTAAACTATCTATATTTTAAATTGATTTGATTTTAAACTAAAAGTATATAATTTGATTTTAATTAGATTTGGATTTGATTGCTTTTAATTTAAATTAGGACTTATCTATTATTGGGTTTAATTTACTCCTTGTCCATATCTAATTGGAAATTCCCACATCCTATAAATATAGGCAGGTACTCCTCCAACTTTTATTCTTCCATAATTTTTCCACAAATTCCACAAGTGAGTGCCTCATGTCGGTGTTCCATCCAACCTCAATGTGCGTGCCTCGTGTCCATGTCCCCGTCCCAATTCAATATCTTATTCCATTAGTTTTACAAATACATTTATTCTCAGTGTCGACAACCCCGACACGATCTAACAAATCCCTACCCTAACCCCGTCCAGCCCGATCCGTCTTCCGTCCATAACCCGACTCCTGCCATAGCCACCCCGTCTCCACCATCGTCGACACCGCGCCATACCTCGTCGACACCACCCGGCCATCCCGCCGTTTCCCGACCAACAAACCCCTACCACTTCAGCAAAACCACCACCATGGTCATCCTCTTCTCCCGGCCAGACCCGATTCCGACCATCCCCATCACCACAACCACTGTCACCATCCCGCCACCGTCACTCCGGCCACCATGGCCGAAGTGCAACCACCATCCTCCATCTTCCAACACCCAACCAACCGCCACCGGAAAAATGCCCAGCCAAACCCGGCTACCCCGAGCACAGCCCCGACCAACCCAAACCCGGCGTAACCATCGCCACCACCAGCAAGAATAGAGAATAGGAAAATCCAAATCAAAAACCCTAACCTAACCACTCACCTCCGGCGAGATCCGCCGCGCCATGTCCGCCGCTGCCCCACGCGCCGCCGTGGCTGCGTGCCTCCCGTGGCTACGTGCGCCTCCCCCGACCATGCGGAATCCCACGCCGGGTGACCCCCGCCGGCGAGCCCGCGCGAGACAACAGTCGCGCCGCCGCGCTACTCCGGCACCGCCGCGCGTGGTTCCCCTCCGGCCTTCTGCCTTGCCCAGCGGGCCACGCCGCCGACTGAAACCCCGATCCACACTCCGTCGACCTCTGAACCCACTCCCTCCGACTTCCCCGCCAGCCGAACCACCGCACCCTCTCGAAACCCTCGCCCCGAATCTCCCTCCGCCTGAGCACTTCCGGCGCCGCCTGCGCCATCTCCCTCCGCTCACCCCTCTCGCTCTCTCTCTCCTCCCTCCTCCTCTTAGCTTCTCTCTCAATACTCTCTCTCCCCTCTTTACTGATGGGGAAGCAGCTTCGATTTTTATGGGTTGTTCGGTTTAATTTTTTCTTTTTTTGTGTTTGTTTTGTCTCTTCTGATTTTTTTCTTCTTCTCTTTCTTTTCTCTCAAAATCTCTTTCTCTCTCCACAATTCTTTGGGAAGAGCACAGTCTTTTGAAGAACACTGTCTTCAATATTTCCTTTATGTTATTTTATCTTATTATTATTATCTTTATTATTATTACAGCTGTTTTTTGTGGTTTCAGGGTTGGTTTTATTGTCTCCTCTCGGGAAGAGAGAGAGAGGAGGACTTCCACCGTTCATTGGCCCAAGCAAATTGCAAAGGGAATTGGACATGGAAGATGTCTTATAAGCAGCTTCCTTTTCTTTTTTTTATTAATATTTCTTTTGTTGTTTGTTTTGTTTTATGTATTTATTATTATTCTCTTTTTAAATTCATTTTCATTTTGCTATTATTAGTATTATTTTTCAAGGTACTAATATTATTATTAATTATAATTCTAGTATTATTTTATTAGTAAGTATATGGTTCTTATAATAATATAAGTATTTTCTTCAGATTTTGTTAAAACAAAAATATTATACTAGCCTTGCCCTATATTATTTTCAAAACTGGATTTCGAAGCCTATATATGTTATTATGTTATCATTATTGTATTTTAAATATACGACTTTTACCTAATATATTATTTTCGTATTTTCTAAATTTTAGCCTATCTAAAAATTATTTTGAGATATATTTTCAACTATAAATAAATATTTTCTAAATTAATTATATGTATTTAATTATCCAAATTCTTCGTATTATCGATCCTTGTCCATGACTAATCTTAGATTCCTATTCCTCACCAAATCTGTACTTCTCTGTCATCCCTAACCAAATTGACCGTCCTGGACCCAATGGAACCGACCGTGTCACCACCCGTGGTCACCTTGTACAGTTGTTTGCACCAAAGTCGCAGTTCATGCCATCATGATTTTCGCAGCACACCAGGCATCTTACCAGGCAAGACACCTTGCCATTTGCTGTTTAATTATTTAGCTCATATTTCATGCATGTTCATTATTTCTCTGTGCAAAATAAACTGCGATACATGGCATAACTGTTAAAATTTACTGTTCAGTTTTCTGCTATGTACTATTTTTTTACATATAAACCTAGGTTTAAGGGACCACATATGTATGTTGCATTCATGGGCCGTGACACGTTGTACCACGAAGTTGTGTGTCGCATGTAGAACTCGGAAGTGCGTGATTGCTGGCCACCAGTACGTACAAGCCGTGCGATAGGAATAACCGCTAATAGAGGTTGCATGCTAGTTTGACTTAGCGGTTATAGAGTTAGCATTGGGCGGAAAGAACATGATTGGAAGTTGACTACCACCCTATCTATCGTAGACTCGCTCGCTACTGAGGAACGATAGGTAGACTGTATGCTATAGACTCGCTCGATACTGAGGAATAGCATATGTGTTGTGACTCGCTACTGAGGTACTGCATTGTTAATTTTTGACTTGACTGGATAGTCATGCGACCATGAACTGTTCTTAAAACTGCATTCACTTAGAATGGTTAGGCTACCCTATCCGTTAGGTACGAGTACTTTTGGTTTGGGTACTTGTATCTGACCGTGACTTGGAACAATAACTTGTTGCGAATTAGTTCGTCACATCTTGTCCTTGTTTGGTTGTAGGTGTGACTTACTACTTCGATGAGAAGGTATTGAACCTTGTTGGGGTCCGGATACCATATCGGATTCTTAGCATGGAAAGATACGTCGCCGTGAATTAGTTACCATCTCCTGTCTTGTTTGGTTGGGGGATGGTACGCTCGTTCAGTAGGTGCGTATTGGACTATGTTATAAATTCGATTGATTTTATTTGAGCAATATTTATTCAGTTTATATGGCATGCTATTATGTGTCTTGTTACGTCCCTCTGAGGACCTGGTTGTCTTGCCAGGTGTGTGCTATTGTCTTTCGCAGGTGCTTTAGCTCTAGTTGTGATCCGCTCTATTTCTTCGAGGATGATTGCATTTGGATCGTCTTCGCTTCGCTCGCTACTCATTTTATTTTCCATGTATTTTATTTCCTATTTTGTTGGTAGTGGATTTATCTCCGCCCAACATATTATATCAAGACAATTCTTTCTCATTATATGACATCTTTATTTCATTTATTTTGTGTGGATGAGATTAGTTGTGGTTTTACTACATTTTACAGCTTATGTATTATACGAGGCTTCCATATATTGGAGTATACTTCGTATGAATACAGCTGGCATGTCTACGTTCCTAGTCCTACGTATTTTGGGACTGGGGCGTTACATGTTTTTGTGGTGGCCCATGCAGGTCTAGATAAATTGTTTGGTTACTTTACCGTACCAAGCAAGCCTGCGTATAGGATTAGAAGTCTAGGATCATCCACATACTTGACCTTTTCCTTGATTTTTTCTACCGTTTGACTCATCAATTGCATCTTGCTTGCTTCCTTCCTTCCCTATTCTTATCTTCCCTTCGTGCTCGCTAGAGATTGACCCTACTAGTTAGTTGTCCCAAAACACCATTAGTTTAATTCTTAAGTTGGGTAGACTACCTTATGACCTAGCAACCCCTTTGACCTAGTGACCTATATTGCAAGCTTATTTAGATCCTAAATCTAGAGGACCTAACCGGTCTAGCCAACCAAGGACTTGGACAAGAAAACTATAGGACGACTGTATGACTTAGTATCATTCTGCCTTCTTTAATCTTAACATCTCGTGCCTATATTTTTACTATCTAGACTAATGATGCTAATGTAGCTAGTTTTGCAAGCTCAAATCTTTATCAAGCTTGTTCATGACTATATTGGAAGAATTCCCACTAACATAGCGTCTAATCAGAACCGGTGCATGATGGTCTGATCAACCGAGTGCACTTTGGTTCGCTTTTGCCAAATATTCTACGTGGAGGGGGATATAGCAAACTTGTCCTCTAGATTCCCATCCACGACTGCCTTGACAATTCCTTTGAAATTATTCGACCGTCTTTGAATCACATATCGTATTCGATAACGCCTCCTTCGAACTATATACTGCTTTCGCTCTCACCTATTTTAAGAGGACGAAAGCGTCATACTAGCACTCCCTCTAGCCCTCATATCGGCTATGACCATTATCACGCTAGTTGCTACTCGTCCTTTCTCGGCCCTATCGTGACCTTCCAATTCACTTATATAGAGTGAAATCTAATTCGTTCTCTAAAATCGTGCCCTCAAGAGACCATAACTTTAAGGCCTCTAATTTATTTTATTTTCTTAAACCCAGACTATCCTTTATTGCGCGTCATCTTAAACACTTCCTTCTCGCGTTAATCCATGACTATCTTCGTCTTATTGAAATCACGACGCTATGCAAATTTTTATTAAACGTCGTTCCTTTGTCTTGATTTGACTATGCTTCCTTATCGATACCCCCTTGTGCCTTTCACCCCCTCCTAATTCTTAATTTCGAGGACGAAATTCTTTTAAGTTGGGTAGGATGTAAAACCCCTAAATTTCTACTATTAAATTTTTATAAAATTTGGTACCGATTTAAATTTTTTGTATTGTACGTCACGTAATCGTATTTTACGTCGCGCACGAACTTTTATTTTTGCTCGACGAGTGCGAATATGCGAGCGTACATATTTTAGAAAAATAATTATTTTTTCTTACACTTTCAAAATATTATATGAATTAGTATTCTTGCCATAAAAAGTCTATTGTTTTAGCAGTTATTAATAAAAATTCTTCATGCAAAAATATTTTGTTCATAAATATTTATTTATTTTAAAATAAATATTTTTGAAATTTTTTAATATAATATTATTATTCAAAAGATTTATTATCAAAAAGATTTATTAGTTTTGAAAATTTATTTATTATAGTATTTTTTGGAAAATATTTTTGAAATATTTGGTGACAGTTTAAATTTCGATTTGATTCCATGGATACATCTAAATAGTAAGTATCTATATTTTAAATTGATTTGATTTTAAACTAAAAGTATTTAATTTGTTTTTAATTAGATTTGGATTGATTGCTTTTAATTTAAATTAGGACTTATCTATTATTGGGTTTAATTTACTCCTTGTCAATATCTATTGTGAATTCCCCATCCTATAAATATAGGCAGGTACTCCTCAACTTTTTATTCTTCCACAATTTTTCCACAAATTCCACAAGTGAGTGCCTCGTGTCGGT